>AWWV01011817.1:0-88583 GCA_001974805.1 Corchorus capsularis | reverse complement strand
TATATGCTAGTTTTCTTCAATCTTATATTTATATGTCTTTCAGCCCTTTTTTGCTTTTTTATGTGATTTATTATCTGTTTTTTCTAGGACTATGCTCCATTCAGGAATCATTACCCCAGATATATTGCTCTTCGCACGTATCAGTATCAACCGACTCATGCGGTGCCTAAACCGGGGAATCAACCTCTTCCACATCTTTCACAACAGTATCAATACGCTGTGTGGGGCCTAACTACGGAGAGTGCGATTGTGTTTAATCACGTTCTGGTTTATTTGTTTAATTGTATGGATAATAATTTATGTTTTGTGAAACCAATTACTTTAGACACCATTATGTTCAGCTCGGATGGCATAAGGTTGGCGGTGCAACCTATTCATACTGACGATGAACCTAAGGAATCGGAGAACTATGGAGTGTCTGGTAAAAATTCTAGATGATATGTGGATCGGTGGGGACATGTCAGAAGAAGCCCGAAATTTTAAGTCTTTGTTAGCTGACGTCAACACATCCTGGTAATATTCTTACTTTCAATTTATGCATGTATTTTTTTTAGTTTTTTATACTGATCCATAATGTTACATTTCTGTATAGGGCTTGTAAAAAGTTTCTGCAGTATCATCCTATCTTTTGGACCCCAGAATTGTGTCACAAGATTTTCGTTGAATTCTTCCTTCATCTGGCAAGAGATAAAAGTGCAGACTTCAAAAATCTCAGTACTAATTCGGAATTTCTCAACTACTTCAACACTAACAACGAATTCTCCTGGAAAAGTCATTTTGAAACAACCATCTTTAACCTTCCCAAATTTGGTCGGTACTTTCAACGAGTTTATTGTTTTAATGGCAGATATAAACCGCCTTTGGCAGTATATGATGCTCGTAATAGGTGGAAGGATGAATTCGATGATTTTTTAAGATATCTCCGTAATGTGTTTCATTATGTCTTTTAGAAGCTCCAAGATTATGACGATGTTAAAGAATTTTGTGTGCACTTCGTTGATTTCACGGCAGTAGACCCAAAATTCAACGTCTTAATGATAAAGCTTTTGACTGCATATTTTTATGATGGTAAATTCACAGCTCTATTTGAAGAGTTGTTTAGATTTAAAAATTTAGTTCTCTAGTGCCCAAGAGGGGTCCGTTTCAAGTTAATACTTTGTTTAGTTTCAAGTAGTTTTGTACTTTGTCCGTTTCAAGTTAGTACTTAGTCTAATTCTGGAGTTAACAAGTCTTTGATTATCTATATTAAGATTTAAGTGCTACTTGGGAGGTGTTTTCACTTTATTATTATTCTCTTGTCTTTTCTTTTTTTTTCCCCCATTTTTTTTGTGTTTAAAATTTCTTATATTTCCAGTATTTATTAATTCCCCACTTTCAGGCCACATCATTGGAGCATTTTGTGCTGTAACATTTTATTGAATTGGTCATGTTTGCCAGTTGGGCCTTTATGGGGAATAACATTGCATTTTGTGCTGTAACAATTTATTCAATTGGGCATGTTTGCCAGTTGGGCCAATTTGGGCCAATGCGAGCCTATTTGATGGCCTAAATGATGGCCGTAAGTGGACTACTTATGTGTGATTTCGTCAAAAATAAGGCTTTATTGGAGGTCCAATATTTTCCCAATTTTGTTATAAGTGTAATCCATTACGGAAAAGAGAACTTTCGGTGAGTATTAATAGATTAGTAGATCTATCTACCCAAGCAAAGCCCAGGAATAACGCCTGATAACGCTTATATCAACGAAACAAAAAATTAGATCCAAAATTAATTCAGAATTCGAAATGTAAATTGAAATGCTCATTTCACAACTCAAATATGGGTATGGGATTATGGACAGTTGTGATCATTGCCTCTCAAATTCTTTCTTAAACTGGAGCAGGGGGAGTAGATTACATATTCCGGCAGCCGGCAGGCACAATAGCAGTACAAGGCAGGAGAATTTCCCTGCCGAGTGCGATATCAGTAAACTTGATGTTCGATTTTCCAATCCCGTATTGTTCAGAGTCGTATCGTTCATTATGGTTTTGCCCTGATGGAGTTTCAGCCAAATCAAAAGTGCCAAATCCTACATAACTTTTGTGAACCCGCCCCACATCTGGATCCTCAATATCATAACTACTATATACTAAAAGGACACAGAACGTTTTACCAGTTAAAGGGAGAAGATGCCAGTTACTAGGAAATCTAGGAAATTCTTCTGACTTTTTTAGGGGCAAAACACTCCTGAAACCATTCATCAAACCCAGAGGTTGGAGTAAAACTTCTTGAGCATAGTCAACCCACCATTGATAACGAATGAGTTATTGCCGGTCAATAAATCAAGGTCGTTGACAGGGAAGGTATAATCAGGATAATCCACATCCTCAGGCTCCTCCCACTTACCCAATTTGGCATCATATATCCACAAAGTCAGGTCAGAAACTTCTTCTGCTACAAGAAGAATGATCTTCTTATTAACATCATCTTCAAAGACACAGGACCCAGAACAGAATTTAGGACCACCACTGGTTAAACGCGGCGGAGCTTCCAGCGATACCCATTCATTCTTGTCTTTCTTCAGGACCTCAAAAGGGTCACAATTACACTCGCCACCAAATCCAATAGAAAGCACATAGATGTCGCCCGCAAGATTAAAAACCAAAGGATTATGCTTGTGAGTATTCAGTTTAGGGCCTTCTATCCAATGATAAGAACCATTAGGCGGTTGTTTTGCCAGATCGCAACGGTAGACACGAGCAGTCACCTCGCCATAGCCGCCGGCGAATACATAGATCTCTGACCCAACCAGGGTGAAAGCAAGCTCAGTCGTACCGGAGAGTGCAGCATACCTGAAATCAAGAACGTGGTAAACCAAGTGAACCGGTACATTCTTGATCTAATGACTTCCATTTCAAATCTAGTCAACTAAAAGCATAAAGAAACCTTTTATGTATATGTATATATATATATATTATACAAATAAAATGAACAGAAAACATTTATGAATACCCAATATAACATATGGCAACAGCTGCCATCTTTCAGCAGGCTGTCGTGGGAAAAATGAGGTTTAAAATGTTTTGAAGTAGCAAATGTGAAGGAAGGATTTGAGTCTTCATATATAGGGTAATTTCTCAGTTAAGGCAGCCTTCAAACTCATCATCAGTTAGGGATTGCTTTCACTCACTGCTCTGCCAGCGGCCGCCAGTGCTTCCTCCATCTTTTGCCTTTCCTGCATCCAAACCAAACATTTTGCCCCAAATATTAGCATTCATATGCATGGCATCTAGAGATGAGGAACTGCAAGGGTTTTGGTGACGCAAGTTTCATCATCAGAAAACTTGACTACTTGGCAAATCAAGGCTGCAACAAGATGCCATGAATGTAAGTAAGTATAATTAATTATTACCTACATTCAAGACGAACATTGATTGGTTACTACATATATATATATATATATATATATATATATCTCAGATATTTCTTGCACCAATTCAAATTCAAGTTCCAGTCTATTGTAATCGAAAAGTGCTTTGATATGTGATGACAGTAATGTTGGCTGTTTCTTACTTATAATTTGTGAATAAGCAAGAAGTAATATCCCCTACTTACAAGAATTTACTAGTTTCCCTAGAATTTTACATTTGCATGCCTGAATGCCTTAATTAACAATGCAGATTGCAGACCAAGATCTTCATGAGGGTGAGTTATGCTTCATATGAATTGCAATATGCATAATGTCACTAAAAAAGGAAGAAAATATTTGCTCAAAATCCACTCAGCTTTTAATCCCCAAGAACAGCTAAATTTCATTCACGTTAAAATCCAAATTGCCTTTTACCTTTTTAATAAGAAAACAAGATCCAAATTACTATGTTCTCTTTTACTTAAATAGTGAAAAACTCTCTTTTAACACTTAATTTTTTCTTCAATTCATCTTATACCTTACTTGAGTGGCATCTACTTCTTTTTACTTTTTTTTTTGTTTGAAGGAATCTAACTAATTCATTTTACTTGACCAAACAAATGTTGGATACATGGCTTTTTTTCATATTTACAAGTCATATAAGTGATAATTTGATTTTTTTTTAATAATAAATATAAAAGCATTTTATTTTTCTTACACAAATTCAAGTAAATTTGGGTTTTATTATGGCCCATGAAAAGGAAAATAATTGGGCTCGATCATGTCCAATCCAATCAAGCCCAAATCTCAACGTGACAAGTCCCAACTGACAACGATACAACGTTGCCGTTATTTTCAAAGTTTCTGATTTTTTTCCCCCAATTGCTGGCCTTGCATCCACGGTTTTCATTTTTTTAACTCCAAAATCTCGAAAATATATTATATCCATTTCGAAAACCCCTGATTTTTTAGGCATCAAATGAAAATTTGATCTCAATTTTGTCTGTTGTTCTGAAGAGTCATGCGATCCCATTCCTCTTCTTCAAATCTACACCATTTCTATTCTCCGGGACCCTCGCGATCCCCAAAACGACGCTCTTTTGTTCCCGTTTTACCTCGTATCCGATTCCTCTCGTCTTCTCGGCTTCATCCCGCTGCTTCCAGTTCCTACTCTCCTCTCAAGTTACAGTTCAAACGATCAAAGCATGAGCAAAAGCGAAGGCGACGGTTTCGATACGACGTCGTCAAAATCAAGGCCGCTGATGATGTAAGGAACAACAACAGTGTTATGCTTTTTTTCCCCTAAAAATTTAATTAATGATATCCCAAAAGGGGTTTTTGAATTGCGTTTTGTTAATTTCTTTTTTTTTTTAGGATTCAGTGGGAATTTCTTCGTTTGATGATTGGGCGGTCGATGATTCAGTGGCGACGTATATGTTTGCTTCATCTAGTGAAGGCGAAGATAGTGATGGGGAATTGTGTTGAACCCTTTGACTGAGGTGGATTTGTCTCCCGTCAAAGTCTCCACTGAAGAAGCTATAAGTATAACCAGGACTGGCCATCGCCTTGCTTTGGTTGGAAGAGGTCAAAGAAGACATAGGCAAGTTTTCTGCCTTTTTAGTCATTTTCTCAGTAAAGGGTCTTGATGATTCATGAAGTTATAATCTTTTCGAGGTTCTTCTTGATTTTATTCGACATGATTTCAGGATATATGTTGGGCTGTTTATCAACTTGGGGCTTATAATCTTCCTGACTTTGGTTCTTTTGCTTGTGGATTGGTGGGGGTGGAAAATCGTGAGGCTACCCTTGGCGCCATTTTACTTGACCTCTCCGTTTTTCATATCTTTGATTTTAGCGGCGTGTGCTGGTTATGTCTGTGTCCCGTTGCTTAAAAGTCTTAAGTTTCATCAAGTAATTAGGAAAGAAGGGCCTGCAAGACATTCCAGAAAGAGGAGAACCCCGACAATGGGCGGACTTTTCTTTATTCCTGTTGGTATATCTGTTGCGAAGTTTGTTAGTGGTTCTTCTTCTATTGAAGTTTCTGCTTCCAGAAAGAGGAGAACCCCGACAATGGGCGGACTTTTCTTTATTCCTGTTGGTATATCTGTTGCGAAGTTTGTTAGTGGTTCTTCTTCTATTGAAGTTTCTGCTGCTGCTGTTGCAACCTTAGCATTTGGTGCAGTTGGGCTACTTGATGATGTCTTAAGTTTCATCAAGCAACACAACAGTGGCTTATCTCCACGGTTAAGACTAGTTTTGGAGGTTGTTATCTTTATTGCTGGCTTCAACTGTATTTGCTTCATCCTTGCTGCCTTAATAATTCACTTTTACCCTAGTTATTGGACTAAGCTTGAACTGTTTGTGGTTGCAGGCAGCTGTTGGCATTTGGTTTTCTTGTTGGCTGGATGCTACAAGTTTGTCATCGCCCTATGGCATGTATATCTTCTTGTAACTCATCTGATCAACATTTATCTGATGGTAACTCACATATCTATTCTTGTGCCGAAAAAATGATGAAAAAAGTACCAAGTTTCCTTAACCTTTGATTTCAAAACTTTTAAGTCCTACCAATCCTTTTGAAGTGTTTGATGGAAAAGCCCTTTATTGTGCACAACAGCATAATCAAGAAGAGTTATCATTATAAGAACTAATTGAGGCAACTCTATCCCTTAGGTGGATTAATATTAGAAAGTGTTTGTTAATAAGGGAAGCTGGACCTCAATGCAAAGAAGAAATAGTAGCTACATAAATAGACTTAATCAGGAAAAATCCCCTTAGTTGATTATTGATTGAATTCTTACTTTACACTAGAATACAATTTTGAGCGGGAGAAGTTGATTGTAGCATGAACCTCTTAGACAAAGTAGAGCAGTTATTTACCTTGGATGAATGAGGATTGACAGTTTCGGAAGTTCTTTGGTTGTTTATCATTGATATCATCAGAACATACTTTTAATTGCAAGATATTAATGTCTTGGTAATTTTCATTGATCCTATTCAAATCTTTGCTAAAATCTGCCCTTGAATAAATGTTTTACTTGATAGAACAGAGCAGAATATGGAAGACTGTTGATTTTTAAGAGCAGAATATGGAAGAATGTTGATTTTTAAGGCAACTTTACCTAATTACCAAAAATTACGACAAATTAAATACTTTTTAGTGAAAAGGCCACCTTGTTGGGATTAGGGATACACGCAGTCCACATTTGACCAAAAGATGGAGTAACAAAAATGAAGATAAGAGCATAAAATATCATACTTACTCGAAAATATACATACAAAATCATAATATCTTTCTGTAACATCAAGTCAATTCCTTCTCCACTGTTTTCCACAACTACACTGTTTCCTGATCTCAAACCACAACTACACTGTTTCCTGATCTCAAACTTAAAACCTACTCAAACTTAAAACCTAAAGAGTTCTTTGAATAGTGCTAGAAATGACTCATCTTAGAAGAACTCACTGACAAGCATCACCATGAACCCTTTGAAATCGGAATCCGAGCACATGTGGTCAGCAAAAACTTGGCAAAAGGTAACAACATCTTGATAACTTTTGTTATCATGTTTAGTGAGTTTCTTAAAAGTGTGATGACACGTATGTCTCAGAAATCTCAGAAAAAAATCAAAGTCATCTTGCCAAAATTCATCAGCTGCAGAGTCAGACCTTGGAACATCCTTGTTATCAGATCATAGAAGTATACCTTCTCAAGATAAACACCAATCACGGAATCTTTGAAAATTGTAGCTCGAAAGTGTTTTTTCCATGATGGCATTTGGCTATTGAAAAAATTATTCAATTTAGCATTACGTTGGAGCCTCCCTGCTGCAGATGGTTCTTTATCTAGATGAAGAAAAAATTCAGCGAATATTTTGATATACATCTCTGCACTCCAAAACACCGGATGATATAGTAGGAAAATTTGATTATCCCTATTCATGTATGGCATAAATATAAAATTAGTAAGAATCTTAAGATACCAGGCACAAGTACACAAATCTAAGAATAGAAAGGATTAGAGAGAATCAACTTACCAAAACAACTCCAAGTCAGTGCACAGCGCCTTAAAGTTTATAGCTTCCTCGGACATTTTCTTACCCTCCCACATTTGATCAACCAGATATACAAGACAGTTCAGGGTCTTTTCATTCCTGACCTTTCTCATGTGAGGATTTGCACATAATTCAGGTTCTTCCGATAACTGGATGCCAGCAGAATTCCACCTAATGGAATCACTGGTAATGGGTTTGACCCATGTATACCCTTTATTCATAGCAGTAATCACCGTTGAGAGAACACGGTTGAGAACAATCGCATTGTCATTCTTAAGGACAAATACCTTAGATTGACCATTCCGCCTTTGTTCAACAAAAGGGTACAAAGTCCTAAAAGGAGCAAGATTCTACAAAAACAAACCACCGAAATTAACAAAACACATAAAGGAAAAATGATATCAAAACAAAATATAAGCAAAATCATATTTACCATTCGCGTAGGAACTGTGTACTCCTTAGATTTTGACTGTGGATTAACCAAAGAAGGGATAACAGAGTCTTCAGCACTTTGTTTCGCCACTCGAAATATTCGGCTCTCCTCGAAAGTTAAATTAGACCTATTCCACTCCTCCTGCAACCTCTTCTTATCTTTCTCCGCCAAGGCTTTCTCCTTCGACTCCACCGCCTGAACCCTAGCCCGCACCGCATGCTCTCTCTTAGTGACCTCAACCGTCCTTTCCCCAACCTGATTGTCCCTAGCATTAACCCGACGCTCCCTACCCGCCACCTCAACCTCCCTAGCCGCCAACAACTCCATCTTATCCCCGATTTGAACCCTGGCTTTATCCATTTCTTTCATGATTTGACCCACCTAATTCCTTAAATCCGTCAGGTTCTTCGTCACCTTCAACCGCTGCTGGAGTATCTCCAACCGATGTCGCTGCCTCATCCGCAATATCTCGTTCTGGTGATGTTGCAACACCCGCTGCTGATTAACGATCATCTGCAGACGCTGATTCTCGTTCTTGTCATTCTTCTTATCAAAGCAGCACCATGTGAAAAAGAACAATAGCCATACAATAAACACAAACCCAACCCAGAGGAGTTCCATTACAAAGATGCAAGAAATGCAAGAAAGGAGGACAAATGAGCAAGAAATGCAAGAAAGGAGGATAAAATGAGATTAGTACTAAAATGAGACTTAACAGAATAAAAAAAGAAAACCCTGAAACATTATAATCATATTGAGATAAGGGAAAGGAGGACGAAATAACCTTAGTGAACAGAATGTGGAAAATGAAGGTCTAGAGCAACTGGTCCAATCTGGGGAGCGCAAAGATTGAAGAGGGGCTTTGGGCGGGATTAGGGTTTTTATCTAAATACCCTTTTATTGTAAGGAAAAAGTACACCAACGGCTACAAAGTTTAATCTGACGGTTATTATTATAACTCTAGGGTTAATGCAAATGCGGATTCAATTTAATTTATAGAGAGCAAACAAAGAGAGGAAAACAGAGTAAAAAAAAAGCGAGGAAAACTGAGCCCAAATCTTTTTTTAATCTTTCAGGGTGGGAGTACGGACTTGGACTCCAAATCCTTACGTTCAAGGATCATCTGATCGGTCCATTGAACCCTTTCTGTTCGCCGCGTATTTCATTGGGCTCTTTCTGCGCCTCACCTATAGCCTAGGTTAGATGCCCGCTCGTGGGCTGAGCTGTCAGGCCCAAGAGTAACCCCAATATGGAACATGGGAACAGAAAGAAGCCCAACAACCCAAACAAACGGGTTAGGAAAGCCGAAATGCCAAAAATAAATAATTAAAACAAAAATAAATATAACTATAAATAAAAAACACAAATATTTTTCTTGGTATCCCATTCGGCGGTATCCAGGCTTTGCCCTCATCAATCCAGATCCGACCCGCGTCAGGATCAGGTGGGTGAGTCTCCCAACGGGGAGCTGAGAAAGAAACATTGACTACAGATCCGTTAAATCCATTAGCAATGAAATTCCAAACAAAAAATAACTTCCACTTAATAGTTAAAAAAGAAGTTATCTTTTGCAAAGAATTCAATTGCAAGGAAGGATGGTAAGGTTTAGATTCAAATTCGATTGCAGGGTTATAATGGATGGTAAGGTTTAGGAGAAGGTTATCTTTTGTAAGATTCAAAAATTTGTTTTGTGTGTTTGGTTTTCAGATCTGAGATCTCGACTGTGTTTGTATTTGAGGAAATTTGGGGATCAGCTCAATTACATAACGTTTAGGTTAGGGAGAGTGACGTCGGTCTGACAGCTTGTCAGAGTTGTCCTTTTATAAAGAAGAGAAGGGTGGAGTAAGTCATTTAATTGATCCAATGGCTAGACTTATGAAATCCGACGGTGATAATTATAATTCTTGGGTTAAATATGTAAATTTGCTTCTATGACACAGAGTTCGCAAAATGAATCCGAATCCCGTCCTATTTCGAACCCGACTGAATCTGGGTTGAAATAATTTAAATTCAATAATAATTATCGAATAAAATATTTTATTATTTAAAAAAAAATTGTTCGATCCCGAACCCGACCAAACCCGAATTAACAAAAAAATCATCACCCCTAAATCCGAAATTACCCAAACCCGACTCGAAGCCGAAAAAACTGAATTCAATAAAAATTTATAAAATAAAATATTTTATCGTTTAGAAGAATTACATTTTCTTTTAATCTTAAATGAATTATTATCTGTATAATAATGATGACAATTCATTGATCGAATACTAAAACTATGAAATATTTTATTATAACTTACAGCAAAAGGTTAAAAAGTATATGAAGCTTTTACCCAAAAAAAAGTACATATAATACAACTAATTGAAGTATAATTAATTAAATACATGAAATTTTATGTATTATCTAGTCCCTTATTCTTTTATGAACTTTATTAACGAGGTATGTGATTGTGCGGTTTATTTAGTTTAGTTTAGTTCCCAAAGTTTTTTAGTGGCTCAATTATATTTAGGTTAGTTTAGTTCTCAAAGTTTTTTAGTGGTTCAATTAAGGATAATATCAGTTTTTAATTTGTTTGATTTAAGGCTTGCATTTTAATGATTTATTTAATTTAATGTTTAATTTGTTTTAGTTTACAATAATTTAGGATCAATTAACATTAATTAATTTAAATTAGCATTAAAGTATATGTATTTTATATTTAATTCAGTTCATTTAAACATTACACGCCGTACTTAATAAATGATCGGTGGCTGTAGTCTTTCCAAATAAGGGTTTTCACTTTTTTAGCAAGTGATTGAGTTTTCGTGACCCTCTGAATGTTTCTGAGGATGAGACGATTTTTTCGTTATCAATCATTTATAATTTTATTAGTAATTTTTAATAATTATTCAATTTATATATATATTGATAATTTATGTTATGTTATATTATACTCATATTATATTATCAATTTTCAATAAACTTATAAAATAAAAGATAAAATAATTTTTTTGTTTCAAAAATCTTTAAAAAGACCTTTGCATTTGAATCAGGATGCATGGGAGCGATGCGTTGGTCTAGATCGAACTCTGAATATCCAACCGAATTTGAGCCCAAACCTGAGCTGACTGTAATCCAAACTAAATCCAACCCGAAAATATTTGAACCTAATAGAACCCGAACTCACCCAATTACCAACTGCTACTATATTAAGAGGTACATCTGGAAAAAAATCCAAGTACCGTAAAAAAATTAAAAATCTATTGTAGATTTTGTCGGTTAAAGTTAAATATAGTACTACTATTTATTTATTTACTAGCGCGCGTGTTCTCAGTGCCTTCATTTGTGAGACATTTGAGGTGAATTTCAATTTCATTGGTGAATTTTAATAAGTGTAATTTTCATTTGTTTACTTGAGATTGAGATTGTATTTGTTCATGTTTAGTCAATATATCATATTCATGAATACTAAATTGTTTAATTATCAAAAAAAGGTATAAAAATATATTTATTTATAGTAATCAAAAATCAAAATCAAGAATCAAACAATTTCCTAGCTCTCGTCTCCAAATTCAAGACTTGTGAAAACGGAACTTTTTTTCTTGACTGCGCCAAATGGCAAATGCTTGAGAAGGAGAACAATGTGCCACATGTCATAACCCAATAGGCTGATAAGCAAGAATTTAGCAGCCGCGATTATGAAATCTCTGTATTTTTTCCTTAACAGCAGGTACAAATAGGCCATCCGGCCATGCAAGGTTTGACTTCAGTTCTATAGACCTGCTTCCTGGATTCCCTTTGCTACTTTTTTGTAATGTCACCAAGCTTTTGCTTGGTTTCATTATATTTTTTTAATAATAAACTTTACTCTCCACATATACTCATATTTTGATCATTTAGCTACGCAGGAGCAGGATTCAATTCCCATCAAATCATAGGTAAATGAAAAACATATATATGTTTGGCCTATTCAAATTATAGAACCACATATGTGACAATCTATTCAAGATAAGTTAGTTATAGAAAGCAAGCCAGACTCAAGCCATTTTTACAAACCATCCAGTAATGAACATGATAAACTTAAGTTGGAGGTGTCCTCAACAGCAGACTGAAAGATCCATAAATAAATTAAGCTAATTACTAAACTAAAACTAAAATTACTAGGAACCACTCACGCTTGAACCTTGACAAAACAACAAAAGCATATATATGCCCGCTTGCTATTCCCACCTCCAGTACGGGATGTCCTCAATCGGCATGAGCCAGTCCAGGTACAGTCTAAAAAAAAAAAGAAGGGATCAAGTTCAGTCTCAGCAATTAACTATATATAAAGAAACAAGCATTCAGTATAATGATCATTAACAGTTGTTTACTAGTACTTGGACAACAAGTGCCATGCATGGGTGTCTACATTATTAGGGGCAACAAAAACACTAGTTCTATTTAGTGTAGAAAACAGTACACTAAGATATATGCTTCTGGAATCTGGAGGGATAGGGCCAGCATTGCCCAGAAACGGTGGTAGACCTGAAAGCACACATAACCTACATGGATGAACTAAAAATCGAGCTACTCAATCTAAGAAGTCCAATCAGAACACCAAGATAGCTTATACCTTGAATAAGACATTATTAACTTCACTTGTCTGCAACAATAGACCCTTCCAAATATAGCATGTAATATATGATAATACTATGCTAATTATATTTAGCTTTGTATATATAACATAGCATACCATTACAAAATTAATACCACTATATAAAAGCAGTATACACAAAAGTTCACTATTCATAACTTCCCATAACAATCTGCCACATGTCGGCTTTCTATTGGCTACTCGATGTGGATCCCTCAGATTTCTCTTGCACCGATCACTGTTGATATATGTATGGAAAATCAAATCTTAGCCGTTGAATAAATTTTTTTTAAAAAAAAAAAACATAGGGAATATGGTAGAAAGATCTAGAGACGTCAGGCCGGAAGAAAAAAAATCCCACTGTCATATGGTCTCCTCCCTTTTCTTCTCCATCTCCGTTTCCATTTCTCCTTTCCCCCGTTGATCTCGATTTATTCTCGGATTTTTTTTTCTTTTAATTTTTACAATGCCTCTGTGAATTCCGATCAAAAGGAGACCGAAAGTTGCTGAGGCTTCTGGGAGCAGAACGGAGGAACGGGGAAGCAAGAAAGAGTTTATTCTTCTTTTCTTTATTTTCTCTCGCATTCTCTCCAGAAATTCTTCCATCTGTTAAGTTAACTTTGTGGGTTTCTTCTCTTTCAGCACGAATTTTCGCTCCTCTGTTTGATTGCTCTATTTGGGTCTTTTTTTTTAAAGGTATATTTGGTTTCTTTTTCTGTTTTTTCACTCCATGAATTGCTAATTTGGGGTCAGCCTGTTTTGTTTCATGAGCATGCAAGGAAGTAGGGTTATAGATCCATCGACAAGAACAAAAGGCTTTGGAGGTCCTGGAAATGAAGCTGATCTTGACGAGAATGAGGGCCAATTTAAGACAATCCCCTCCAACTTAGGTAAGTTATGGAAGTTTTTAATTTGACTTAGATATATTCTGGAGCAAATTTTTTGTTTTTGTGAGCTCAAAAAAGCTTAACTAAGTTAGCTTAATTCTTAGAGAAATGGGTAGGAAGTTCTTCTGATGTCACAAAAGGCATGGTAATCATTTCATGCTGTGTTTGGAAATAAAATTTCCAAAGCATTGTTATGATAGGATGTAAGGCATTTCATAGCATCCCAAAGCCGTGTAGTAGGATTGAAATGGTTCGACTTATATGTAATGATGATGTTATTTCGAATGAATTTTATTTATGATTGAATTTCAATGATCATAAATTATTTAGTAATTTGATTTTTGAATAGTTTCAAGTGCCAAAGCATTGAAATGTACACATAATATAGCTAAATGATTGATCCTTGCTTCTCAGTTTTTCCTCAGATTTGGCATGGATAAAGAAAAGGTTAATAAGCTCTTGAAAATCGTGTCCAGGTAATATATCCAAATAAGAAACCTGTATGTTACTGATTGATAATATTTTCACCATGTTTGAGGTGACAAATGGTTTCTTTTCTTAGGTATTCAACTCTATTCTCAATCTAAATTGCAAGTCAGCACTTTTTAATGGACCTGAATCTCATCATTGTTGTGAAATATGTGGACGCTGTCTTGAGTTTTTTTGCTCTTAATTATCATTTTAAGCTCCAATTTGATTCTGACCATTAGATGCTTGATTTATTGATTATTTTTGTGATCATACTCATCAATTTTATTTTGTTTGGTTTTGCATATTACGAGTAGCATCTCTTCTTTCTTTTTTTGTTATTTATAAATTATTCTTAAATTTCTTTGATTTTCTTTGATGTTGAATTATGACTGATTGAATGTGCATTTTTCATATGATTTTGGCTAATAGGTGTCAAAAACTATTCTAGAACTTCCATGCCCAAAAGCTTTCATTTGAGATGGTCAAGGTAAGTTATATGGTTGTTTGCTTTGTCATACTGTGAGAAAATTTGTGATAGCATGCAAGAGTTTCAGGATACCCTCAACCAATATCAGTGGAGCCTTTCTCCTATAATGGTTCATAGGTCAAACACACTAGAGAAGAAATCCAGCACAATCTCCTGAGAGTGTAAGAGAGAAGTTCTACATGGCAGGTAAAGCATGTTAATACTCACACTTCTAAATTCCATCGACTTTGATTCTGCCCCAGGTGGAATCAACATAGCATCAGGGTATCAAGAGAGTGAACCACAGCTCAAGATTCATAAATTGAAGTTTTATGTATTTTGCTCGTTTACTTTATTGTTTAGGACATCTATTCATAAATAGATGTTTTTGGTGTATATTCCCTCCCTTTGCAAGAACTATAAACTACTTTAACTTTTGAATAAAAGAAACTTGCATAGTTCATGCTCATAAATATCTGTGTCATTATATTCTTCACTTATTTCTTCTTCTTACCCATCGTCATCTCTTTAGTATGTTGTAAATATACTTACTCAGGTTACAAGTTTATATTTTCTGTTGCCTATCAAAAAAAATTATCTTAGAACCCCTCAATGGTCCACCTGTCTAATTTCTCTCTTCATCTTACAATCAAAAGATATGTTAATTGCATCCAAATCGTGCGTACTCATACTTTAATCCATAAATCTATTACACCAACACCACCCGCACCATGGGCGCGGGTACAGTTCTAGTAGTGTATAAAGGGCATATGCTATACAAGTGCATTAGCAAGTTCCAACACTTTCTAAATAACCTCTAACCAAAAATAAAATAATAATACAAGGCAATTAGAGAATAGAGATTGAAAGTAGCAGCATTGAGATATTACAAAGATAGAACTAACTCACTCTTGTGCAAAGATTCCCCTTGCCTGAGCTTATTCTTTTAGCAGTGCATTATGGACGGCAGGAAAAGCTGAAGGGTCTCTTTTTGGCCGCAAACTGTGTGACCTCGACCCAGAATCCAGTCCTACATAAAAGGGAAAAATAAGGAAAATCAATAAACATGGAGAAACAATCCTCTGCAATAAGAGGGTAAGTATATTAGAAATAAAGAGAAAAATTAGTTTATAACATGGAGAAAAGAGGGGGAGTACGAGTAGCTTACATTTTCCGCCTGCAGGCACCATAGTACAAGGCGCAATAATATAAGGCAGGAGAACCTCCCTGCCAAAGGCAATATCAATAAACTCGATCTTCTTCACGTCAATCTTGTATTGATCCGGCTTTGATTTTGATGTAGAAGTATGGTTTTGAGGTTCAACAAAATCAAAAGTGCCAAATTGTACATAAGTTTTGTAAACCGTTCCCAACTTTGAATCGTCAATTGGAAACGAATGTACTAAAAGGAAACAGAACCTTTTACCCCCTGTTGGGAGAAGATGCCAGTTACCAGGAAATCTAGGATATGTCTCTCCTCTGTTTGCCTCTGGTAGAGGCAAAACATTCCTCAAACCCAGAGGTTCGAGTACAGCATCTTTAGGAAACCAACTGCTACCATTAATAACAAATGAGTTATTTTTTAAATCAAGAGGGAAGGTATAATCAGGAGAATGCACATTCCTAGGGTCCTCCCATTAATCCAATCCGGCATCATATGTGAACAAAGTCAGGGCAGAATTAGAACGCTGTACGACAAGAACAAGGATCTTCTTACCTTGTTCATAAACACAGGACCCAACACAGGATTTATGATCACGACCACCGCTTAAACCCTCCGGAACTTTCAGCGATACCCATTCATCCTCCCCTTTTTTCTTCAGGACCTCAAAACGCTCACAACGGCACCCGACACCCAATACAGAAAGCACATAGATGTCACCCGCAAGATTAAAAACCAAAGGATCATGCTTGTGAGTTTTCAGTTGAGGGCCAGCCTCCCATTGATAATCTCCGGTAGGCAGTTGATCTGTTGCCAGATCGCAACGGTAGACAGGAGCGGTCACCTCGCGATGGCCGCAGCCGAGTACATAGATCTTTGACCCAACCAGGGTGAAAGCAAGCTCATCCATACTCATAGCGGATTTTTCATCCTTTGCATACTTCGCATACCCGAAATCAACAACGTGGTAAACCGATAGATTCTTTGGATTGCCGAAGAAGATCTTCAATGCTTCCTTTCCCATAAAACTGAAGCACACAACACCATCCTTCTCGCACCACTCTTCCCACCCGCATCTTGGTATCGTTTTTTCCAATAATTTGACCACCTCCATCTTTGCAAACCCAAATTAACCTAATTCGATCCGATGTTGTTGAGAACAAACAAACCCTAGCCGACTTTTTTTTTTAGTGAGTACACCTGAAATTAATCAATTAATCAGAATAAATATATATGCTCAAACATCCAAATCAGAAATCAACTCAAACTAAGTAACTATCATAAATAAACTATCTACTTACATATACCAATAAACAAATTACAAAGTACGATACACCAACTACTAATTGAGCTAACAACTCAGGTGTACCTTCTCTTGTTCTTTGTTTGTTACCATATATACTATTAAAAAATATTTTTAATTTATTTATAAAAGGAAAAGATGAAATAAGAAACGGGGTCGACGGGTCAGTTTCGTGAACCCGGAAACCTCGCTTAACTCGAAGAGGCCTTAATCAAGCCATCCTAATTAGGCCCACAATCTCCATTTAGTGTAAATATCAAGGTTTTAAAAACCGGACCGTCCATGGAGTCGGTGAAGGTTCCAGTCGATGATCCGATCAGTTCAACCAGTTCAATTGTCGGTTCGGTTTGAAAAGGGTATTTAATGGAAATTATTAATATTTTAGCTTTTAAATATTACTTTTTTATATATAAGTCACAAAAATGCATTTGGTGTGGTGACATAAGCATGTCTTTTTTTACCCACAAGGTTGTGGGTTCAAAACTCACCACCTTCAAACTTTTTTTCCAATTTTTTTTAAAATATCAAATCGGTTCTATCTCGATTCAACCGGTTTTTATCTGGTTGTTGACCAAGTTGACTGACTGCTTCCCACACATCTAAGGACCGGACATGCCTGCAGATCCCGATTAAACCAGTCCGAGCAACCGATCCGGTCCGGTTTTGAAAACAATGGTATATAAATACCCTCTCTCTCAATTTATAAGTCCGTGTACCGGTCAACAAACACAAACTTTGACCAATTCTCTATATCTAAATTTATATATATATATATATATATATATATATATATATCACTAGATAATATTCCGATAATATTCCTATGCATTCGCGTTAGGTTTTTCAGTTTATAATTGGAACCGAGTAATTTCAATTCTAAGAAAAATTTTATTTAATGTAATAGCAATTAGGTTAAATAGAAGGAAATATTGTTAAAATTTTAATGTGTATTCAAATAATTATGTACTGGAGAAAAGAAAATGGAGTTTTACTTTGATTATAATTAAATGTTCTAAATATTATTTATAAATATTATTTGGAATTCCAAATATAATATATATATATATATATATATTGATTTCTCCTAAACAATCAACTTTGGACAAAATGTTAGTATGATAAACGCCAAATACTAAGCATATAACAGTTTGAGGATAATTTTAATAGTAAGGTATATATATATATATATATATATATATTTTACATATTATTTTTGTCCCCTATGAAATTTATTGACAAGTCCTTTCAACTTTTAACCTTTAACAACCTTATCGCCCCGTTTTGGTCTTTTTTCAAATGGCTTATTACTTTAAAATCCTTCTAATCTTATCCATTTTTCTAAAAATACATTGTCTTTTTATGTAATTTTAGAATCTAACTTCAATTAATAGTATTCCCACCATTTTAAATGCATGATTAATGGTGTTCCCACCTTTTTAAATTCCATATATGCTAATTTATTGACTATTGTGCTTTATGAGGATTATGTGATTTTATATGTTGCTCAAGCCTTTTTCCTCCTTCATCCATTTTTCCAGTCCATTTTTGTTGGGTCCGTTTACGGTTTGCACACAAATATTCAGTTTACATTTAGTACGACTCCTATGATGTATTCTTTTGATAATTGGGTGTGTTGGGTTATTAGAGTAAATTGCATTTTCTGAAATTATTAACATACTAAGTGTGTTTTTTATAGACCCTGTTAATTGTTTTTTCAAGACGGTGCTTGCTGAAAGACCTTGTTAATTATTTTGCTTTGTACATTTTTTATAAACAATTATCAAAGTTTGGTGTTGGTTGATAAAAAAGACTTATAATTTGGGACAGATGGTATATACTATGTCTTGTATATCTATACTAATATATTTTAGAAGAGGTTTGGTGGAGAGAAAAAAAGTAGAAAATCCAATGAAAACTATTACTACAACAATGAAAGTGGTGGCTTCTTCTCGTACAATATTTGAAATAAAATAATTATTGATCTTATAATTTTTATAATATCTTAATTAATATGATGATTAAGTATTATATCTAGTTAATATATGAAGTTATTTTAGCATTTGTTAAAATTGAAGAAAGCATGTATTTTTTAAGTTATTTGTAATTATGATATTAACTTATTTAATTATAACTTCAAATATATTTTGTTATATTATTTTATAATTTCATTAGCATTATAGATTTTGTAACATTTACTGCAAATTATGAAAATTTTATAATAAACTATTATAATGATTTTTGCTTTTTTTTTTTGCCATATATAATGATTTTTGTTTATTATACAATTTTTTATGCACTTGAATTAAATTATATTTATTTCGTTACATATAAATCTGATACTATATATGTCAATGTGCTCCCACTAATCAAAGTTCCTGGATCCGTCCCTGTCTATATCGTATATATATCTATATTAATTGGGTCTCTCAATTTGGATCCTAAACTATCACGAAAATCTCAAATCAGTGCCCCAACTAAAAATAAGGTCAATTAAATACCCCAACTTTTCGAAACAAAAGGTTATAAAACCATGTTCTAGTCATTTAAGGTAGATGTTGCCAATAGTCATTGTCTAGCATTTAAGTCAACTTGCAAGGATTTGGCCGGGACTTTGCAAGAAAGAAGCTTGGCACGCATCAACCCATTGGAACTCAGTTGCCAGGTCTATCACAGGCTGCTTCCTCTTGGAAGGTTCATTAGAAGCTCTCATCGGAAGACGCTGCTTGGGTGTTCAGCAGAAATTTCCAAATTTCTAGCTTTGGGGACAAAGCTTCTTTTGAGGAGGGGTATGTAAATAACACCGATATTATGTTGATGAATAATAAACCAAATTTCCTTTCTCTCCTCTCTGTTGAGATTCTTTCTTCTTTTCCCTGAACTTCTTCTATTGAATTGTTTCTCTTATCACAATTCCATCAGAATAATTGGGAGATATATATAGGGGAAAAAAGAATTAACTTTCAATCGAATTGTTATTTGTTGGAAACACACATTGGTTGTTGCACGCATAGATAAATACATCCCAATACGCCAATGCCAGCGGAATGACTTCAAAATGGATTAAACCAGAAATTACTAGTAACAATTTCAGAAGCACAATAATAAAAGGTATATCATCTTCATCACCCAATTTTGCAGGGAAGGGATTGCTTTCACTCACTGCTCTGCCAGCTCAGCTGCCACTGCTTCCTCCATCTTTTGCCTTTCCTGCATCCAAACCAATCATTTTCCTCCAAATATTAGCATTCATATGGTCTCTAGAGATAAGGAACTGCAAGGATTTGGTGACACAAGTTTCATCATCAGAAAACTTGGGTACTTAGCAAAAGCTGCAACAAGGTGCCATGGTAGAAATAAGTTTTGGACTGGAACTGTGAAAATAAACAAGCATCGTGTTGAATAGAAAGGAGAAAATATTGCATGCATTGCTTAATTTCTAATCAGCATCAACCAATGCTTGGAAACTTTAATGATGTAAAGTTGAATGATAAGCTGTAATTATAAGATGCTTACATATATAGTGGATAAGGCTAATAGGAATTGAGGAAGAACAATTGATACTATTTCTTTCTAATAACATTTTCTCTTGACAAACTACATTGTTAATCAAACATAGATAAAAAAACATCAAAGCAGCATAGAATTTTATTCCTAGTTAGCAAATCTTGCATTCATAAAGGTAAGCAGTTTGCTTGTGTAAAACATCTATGTCTACTTTCGAAGGTTGAACTTCGTAGATGCAATATTAGTACCAGCTATACACTTCCTTAAAAGAATCCACTATTTGGATTCTTTGTTAAGCTAAAACCCAACCCATACATAGAAAATTTTGAGGGAAGTATATTACCACTTTTTGTCCCTTTAGAATTTTGCAAAATTGATCTCAAGATGATGAGAAATGGTTCTTGAACACCCGAGTGCACATTAGGTATCCATCCATGGCCTAACAAGGGTCACCATTTATCCCTTGCTAGGCCACAGGTGGATAGGAAATGTGCATCTCTGAGGTGCAAAATAACATGATTTGACCTCCCAAAACATCTTCTAGTCATTAACTTACAGAGTAACTTTGGGGTCAGGGCATATATATATCATTCATCCAAATTCCAAACCAACCCACATGAGGCACTATGCCATGACTTTTCTCCTCTCACATTCAAAGTATGGGAGAACCAAGTCTCTAAGTGCCAAAAAAAAAAAAAAAAAACCTACACCTGAGGGCTGACACCCTTCTAGCAAAAGGAAAAACCTTTTCCAATATTATAAGGCATGTGTAATCTAACAAATTAGCACACTTTAGCACTCTCCACAAGCCCACTTGCACCACTTTCAAACCTAAAATCCAAGCAACATGTCAAACAATAGAAGCTACTTATAACTGTCAACTGTCTAGTGTGTTTTTACTCCAGCCTTTCCTAAAAGGCAAAATTAGATTATCCAATTAAAGACCTTATAGTCAGAAAGCGGCTCTCATAAGAATACTGTCCAAGAGATGTTTTATTCTTTAAATATACACTTTCTGGCTCAAATGGTAGTTGATTTATTAGATATTCCCAAGTTCTAAAAGCAAGATAACCAAGCAGTGCAACACCAATCCAGAAAACTATGCTACTAAATACTAATTACCATCGACATTTGCCTATGAAATATAGGACTTTAGCAATAAGTACTTAGTAGCATATTTTGCTTGATTGAAATTGCACTGCTTGGTACCGTTGACTTACCCATGATAAGTGTCAAGCTTCATTTATTTGTTAGTTGCTTCCTTCAAACCAAGCAGCAAATAAAGCAAATAAAAGGTGACTTTGTTCTTTCATAATGAGCTTAACAGAAGATGCAAGCTGACTATAATCCACTAGCTACTTCCACCTTAAAATTTTTGTATGCAGCAACACCTTCAACTACACTTGAATTATATGGAACCAAAGCCTATTTCTTCAATTCAAATTCCTTCATTTATATCTATACACCCTCATTTCCCCCCAAAGGGAATTCTGTTCTCAAAGTCACATATATTAAGGTTTAAAACCAGCTATGAAGTGGTAATTAATTATTCAAATAATGTGCCTTTTATACGTATTAATTAAGTTAATATCTACTAAATCAAATTCAGAAGTAGAACAAGGAATCCCTCTCCTTCCTATATATATAGTTCTTCCCATATGCTATGATCTTGAGCATGCATATATAATTGAATTAATACATACAACAAATTTGATGCCCCAAAGACATGAAAAGTTAATTAATTTCTAGGTTGTATCAATATAAAAGATCTTAAAAAGCATGAATGTTAAGTATAATTATTAATATTCAAGAAGAACATTGATTGGTTACTACATATCTCCAATGCCTCTTGCACCAATTCAAATTCCAGTCTATTGTAGTATCAAATATGCTTTGAATATGTGATGACAATAATGTTGGTTGTAATCTTTTACTTATAATTTGTGAATAAGCAAGAAGTAATATCCCCTACTCACAAGAATTTTCTTGTTTCCCTGAATTTTACATTTGCATGCCTGAATGCCTTAACAATGCAGAACAAGATCATCTTCATGAAGGTGAGTTATGTATGCTCCATATGAATTGCAATATGCATAATGTCACTAAAAAAGGAAGAAAATATTTGCTCAAAATCCAGTCAGCTTTTAATCCCCAAGAACAGCTAAATTGTATTGCAGGTTATATAACCTTTCATTCACTTTAAAATCCAAATAGCCTTTTGCTTTTTTAAGAAAACAAGATCCAAATTACTAGTTTCTCTTTTAATAAACATAGATGAATTACTTATGAGGATTAGTTTTTTACCAGAAGGTAAATTAACACTCTAGATATAGAGCCTATTAGCAAGGCATGTAATGTTCAGAAGCTAAATTTATAACATCATCCAGATCTCATTAGGCAGGTAGAGCAATTTAGAATGTGAATATCTAAATCATAAAGAACATGATGAATGCAAGCTAAATCTTTAACCTCATCAAGATCCTAATCTCAATTCTAACTTATTAGCCTTTTTCTTGATCAAGCAAACTCTTGAATAAATAAATAATTCTAACTTATTAGGGAAAAAAATCAATGCACTTATATTTGGAGTTGAATTTGAAATCAAGGTTTAATACTCCCAAATCAAAGATGGATTGTGGTTATGATAAAAATATAGCAAACTTAACATTTTTGAATTCAAACTACACATATAATTAATTTTCTCTTTGTTTTAATTGTATTTTAGTTCTAGTAATTCCTATATATAAGAACAGTGACAACTCATTTTATGAATATAAAAATTCAAATCTGTCTTCACTCTTCATCCTTTCTAAACATAGAAAAACACTTACCTTGAAAGCAGCCATTTGTGTCTTGAACTTTGAGAGCTCGAGGTCTTATATATATATATACGTGCATGGATTTTTCTTTTTCTTTTTTTCTTGTTTCCAGATTTTTCACCTATAATATAACCCTAATCCTATAGACACACTTTAATAACTTGAAAAAACCTGACAGTCAGCAGATCCATTGCCATGTGGTGCAGTTAAGGCGAAACATAAATTAAGGTTTCTAAAGCTATACTATATGCCCAAAGTCATGAACTTATATTTCAAAAGTAGTAAACTTTAATTGATCTCATTCAGTGCCCAGCAAGGCTTGACCAGCAAGAAACTAACACCTGGCATTTCACAGATGTTAGGGAGAAGGGAACCAGGAAGAGAACAAGCAAGGAGACAACCAGCCGATTCTTATTCGCAGCAATCCATGCAGGAATCATATAAAGGACAATATATAATACAACATTAAATCCCACACAAAAGAAAAAGCAAAAGAAACCCCCAATAAGAAGACTTCTTTATGAAAACCAAGAAAAGTGAAACGATTCATGGTACTATGCCCACAAGCACAACACGTAAATCCAAAAAGCAAGACAAAATTAAAAAATTTGTAAAACCATTACACATCAGCAAAAGAGAGGGAAAATGAAAAAACCCTTTGGCCTATGTCAAGAATGAAGCAAAAAAAAGCACAGAAATAGAGAAGAAAACAGTACTATGTAATAGATTTTGAATGCTAGTTCAAATTAAATGAGGTTGTTGAATCAGCTAACCTGACAAAATGATGGGGGCCAAGAAGAAAAGTCTTGAGGAAAAGTGATTAGTTCTTTCCTTTTCCCTTGTGGTCTGAGCTCCTGCTGGTTCCATCGCCATAGCAAAGCTGCAAGCCGCGGTCATGGAATCCAGCTGGGAACTGATGGTGATTCTCCACTGGCGGTGTACCAATGTAGAAGGGTGATGGTGATGATTCTATGGAAGAAAACCTCTGGAGGTGATGATGAGGCAAAAACGACGACGGAGAATTGGACTGAAGGGTCCCCCTGTTGAAACCAGCAAGGCCGGAAGAGATTGTGAAGTTTAAGTTGTAGTCACACCCTGGCCCCGGCTGTGTTGTTACCGGGATCAGATGGTCTGGGTTCGGGACAAACGAAAAATGCTGCAACTCTTGATGATGATGATGATGATGACTTTGATCACCCGACACATTGAATGGAGGTATTGATAATGCTTGAGGCAAAGAGTTTCCTAGTTGGATTTGACCTGGAAATCCTGAAGAATGATTATGATGACTCCTTGAAGACGATGAAGAAGACGGTCCAAGTAGCCCCGAGGCAAAGTAATCCATTGGAGTATTAGGCCATTGCCTGGCTGTAGCAGCAGCTGAATTAGTACTCTTGTTGAAAAAATCAGGCTCCCCATTGGGGTTTTGAGGACTACCGCCATTGTTGTTACCAATGCCACCGGTAAGTAACTCAGTAAAGGAAGAATTTTGAGAGATTGGGTTCACATTTTGATGATCATGCTCTTTCTCTTTATCCTTTGCAGCTCTTTCCCTAGCTCGTTCCCTAGCCTTAACTCGATTCTCACGGATCTCAGACCTTGACAAGGACAAACCTGAGTTCTTGCTTGTCTCTGAGTTACTACTGCAAGCTGATTTAGACAAAGAAAGATGTTGTTGTTGACTACTTTGGTTGTTTTGTTGGTAATTGTTTGGATCACCATCTAACTCTACTTCAGCTGAGTCAAAAGCTTGTTCATTTGTTGTTGTTCCACCACCACTTGCTCTTTTTTCATCACTTAATTGCTTTGGGGTATCTGGAAATGAACTGTTCAGTGAAGGAAGCTCCGCAATTGCATCAGAAGCTGCTTTAATTAACCATTCCACAGCTTTACTTGGTTGATCATACCCTAACCGATCTTGCAAATCATAAAATTGTATAGCTGTGGTCACTGATAATCTTACCCTCCGGTCTCTTAACCCTTTTGAAGTCCAAACTTTGCTGTGTCGATCCTTCCCACCGGAGGCTCGTGAAACCCTAATGATTCTTGAAGAATGATGCCACCCTCGAAGCCGATTAGTAGTGTCAATAACTCCTCCTCCTCCACCATCACCACCACCACCACCACCTCCTCCTCCTCCACCGCCACCACCACCCCTTTTGACCATTAGTTCTCCATCTTCCTCATCATCAGGGTAGTTTTCACTAACACCTTTTTGACCTATCTTGCTTGAGTCATTCCTTCCATTACCAACTCTTGAGAACTTACAGGCTTGTGTCTGAATCTCCTCCACCTCCATACCACTTTCATTCCTTTCTTCACAAAACCAATAACTCAAAACCTCCCCACCCACCCTATTATAAACTAACCTTTTTTTCCTTTTTTTTTCCTTTTTGCTAATTGCACTTCCAAAAGCTAATGATAAAAGAGAAAAGAAAATCTGGGTTTTTGATATAATGCTAGAAAGAGAAAGTAGAAGAAGAAGAAGAAGAGAAAATGGTGATGGTGGGTTGAAATGTCCTATGCATTGATGACGATAACACAGAGAGTACTTTGGCTATGTAGTGATAAAAGGCCTTTTTTTACGCTTTGATACATCACGGTCCAAGTCAGGACTTCTCTCTCTCTTTCGTTTAAGCTTTTTGCAGCTGCAGTGTGCTCTCAAAAGCAAAGCCTGAAAATTTTGCAGCCACAACCCTGCAAAGAAAAGTTAAAACCAAAGAAAAAAAAAGAATTAAAATTTATTAGATAAGGTAAAAAAGCATCTGATGCTTCAAAATAATAATAGACGTAGTACAATATATACTTTTCATAAACTACTGCATTTTAATTTACTAAACTCATTAGCCATTGTTAAACAAAGATCTGACCTTCATTTTGTTTAGTTATATATATTTATGTACTTATGAGGATTCTAAAGAGGAAAAAAAGCTTGTAAAAACCTAAAGTCTTTTAAATGACACTTTAAGAAAAGTTGAAATAGAAAGCTCATTGGCAAAATGTAGCAGTATTATAGCCCTGCTACTGCTGCTATATACCTTGAATCAATGAATCTGAGACACAATTAAGCTAAAGAAAGCAGTAATTGCAGTACTATTTTGACTGATCTGAGCCAAAATTAAACCCTTTTCTTCTCTCTTTTTTGCCTTTCTCTTCCTTCAGTTATTTAAAAGCTTTCTCTTTTGTTTTCTTCTTTTTTGGGTTTTTGCAGCTGAGCTGACCCTAAAAATGGCAGACACCACCACCCCAGCAGAAACACAGCACTATTTAGCTTAAAAGAAGGACTAGTAAAAATGAGACAAACCCCCCATTATTAATAAATATAAGCTGTTTCTGAAATTACCAACAAAGAATAAAAACACTCTCTTTAAAAAAAACACACAAAAAAAAATTGCTCACTTTGAACAATGTTGGCTGTTGCCTGTTGTTTTACAGGTGTCGAGTTCTCGGGCAATAAATATTGTATATAACAAAAAAAG
This sequence comes from Corchorus capsularis, assembly GCA_001974805.1. Classification (NCBI taxonomy): domain Eukaryota; kingdom Viridiplantae; phylum Streptophyta; class Magnoliopsida; order Malvales; family Malvaceae; genus Corchorus; species Corchorus capsularis. The sequence goes on along the minus strand of AWWV01011817.1, from coordinate 62,000 downwards.
GGTATACTTTGGATTTCTTTTTTTTTCTCTCTCTCTTTTTCTTCTTTTCTCTTCACTGATTGAAGTGAAAAAACAGATCTTTTGAAGTACAACTTATAGAATCCAAAGCCACACAGATCTGCAACTCTTACACAACCATACTTTGAAGAAGCTTCAGCTCTCTAACACAGATCACAACCTGTAATAAAACAACAAGAAGACAGATATTATATTAGATAATTTAGTTTCTGTCTGAATAAGTATCAACTGTATTATCAAAATTTCCCTATCTTCCAATTAAATCCTCATTAAAGTTACACCTTTTTATGTACCTGTAATTTTCAGTTTAATTATAAAGATGGGTACTTTAGATCAGCTCATGAATGAATCTAAATTAACAAGGAAAAGAAGAAAGAAAAGAAGACAATTTGCAGAAAAACATAAGCAACAAAATTAAGAAACTTTTTAATACCAACCCAAAGCAACAAAATTTGTTTTATTTAAAGAGAGAAATGAAAGAATTAGAAAGAACCTTGGAGAAGAGAATTATCTTTGGCTTCCAAATAATTAGAAAAAAAAAATGGGGTAGCTAACAAGCAGCTTCTTTCGCTTTCTTTTTTTGTTCTTTATTTTTTCCTAAATCACAATCCTTTTTTGGCTAATTCCTACAAAGTAATGAAACAAAAAGAAGATTAACAAAAAAGAGAAACTTTCATAAGTAAACTAGCTGTTGAATTCACTAGAATTTTCATACCAGAAGAAAGTATATAGTAGTTTTGAACAAAAAGAACACTTACAGCTAAGCTAGGGTTGAGTAATAATTTGGTAAGAAAGGAAAGAAAAGAAAAAAATCCAAGGAAATGGGAATTGGTAAGGTGAAGGAGAAGAAGAAGAAGAAGAAGATATTTAGAAGTGAGGTGGCTTTGGTTTATTTGTATATTTGTGAGGTTTAAAGTGAAGAAGAAAAAAAAAATATAAGAAAAAAATGAAATTTTTAGGCTTTCAATTTCATTTCATCCCCATTCGAGCAAATCACCGGGCTTATCGGGAAAGGACAGACACTGCGCCGTTCCAATCTTTAATATGTGCCCTCTTTCTCCACACTTTGCCCCCATGTTTCCCCTACATTTACTTCTTTGCCATTCTCCCCTTATTATTATTTTTAAATTTAATCATTTTTTGGTAGAAAATAAATCATTTTTATTAGGTGTATATTTTTTTTTTCAATTTTTCACCTTTTGTTCCCCTACATTTTTTCTTCTATTCTTTTTTTTTTTCCTTCTATTCTTTATTTTGTGGGATTATCATTCATTTTTTCCCCTTGAAGACACTGGTTTAGATTTTGATTTTTCATCAGGGGCTAAGACTTGAATTCATCAATACATGTTTTATGAAACTTTTAGTTAGCTCTTCATTTTTTTAAATAACATCTATAAATTTATATTTATTAGAAATAGAAAGATGAAAACAAAAGTTGCAAAGCAATTTTTGTCCTTTGCTGATCTTTCCTTGTACCAAGAAGGGATTTGATCAAGTGGTAAGCGGTCTGTTCCAGCTTAAGCAGGTCTTGGGTTCGAGACCTTGCATACGCAGCTGCCCCTGTTGGGAGACTCACCCACCATAACCAGGTGCGCGACGCGGGTCGGATCCGGATTAATCAGGACAAAGCCCTGAATACCGGATGGGGATACCAAAAAAAATGATCTTTCCTTGTCATATTTGATTATTAATTATTTTTTTGGCCAAAATTTGATTATTAATTCATTTTTATGAAATTGGGTAGGGCACCATTCAAGGATTAAAATGTCCCGGTGATATATTGTTTTAAAACAACCTAAAATGTACCTCAAAAAACAAAAAAACCACCTAAAATGTATTTATAAGTGGGGTTTAATTTTTTTTAAACAAAAGAGATTGTAATATCTCTATTCATATATCTCACTCCACCCTTAGCCTTTGTTACTTCCATCTTCTATTTTCATTATTATTCAACAAGTGTATATAGTACTAACTTTGAACCAAAAAAAAAAATCAAATATATATAGTACTAACTACTAATATACCGCCCGGTACAAAGTCAAAATTGTCTAAAGGGATGTTGACACCTTTTTTTTCTTTTTTTTTATTAGTTTTGCTTTCGGATACAACATTCCTTCTTTTCTTTTTTTTTTTTTGGTGCTAATGATATAACATTCCTTTTACTTTCTTCTTTGAACCCTCTTATATCCAATTAACTAGTTAGTCACTAATCATAACACTATTTATCCTTTGAAAAGTTTAAACAATTTAACACCCAAAAGTAGAAAAATTAACAAAATTATATATAGTACAATATGGGTCAATGGGAAATTATCAACATTAAACTAAAGTTATAAATTAACCTTAAACTTTTTACCAACAAATGTTAGATGGAATGCAAGGGATTTGATGCATTTTAAGTAAAATATTGGTTTTGGGGTTTGATTCTTGTAGATGAAAAAGAATTACTTCTCCCGATTTAGATACGACAAAACATGATTTCGAATTAATCAAAATCCAATATGATTATTGCATGTAGGAGCGTGTACCAATAAAAATTAAACCCCTAATTAAATTTACTTACGGCTTACCTTATAATTGATAACCACAAGAACTTGAAAATTAATCCTCCCTTTTAAATGGTTTTTATTAAATTGTACTATGAATTAGGTAGAAAGAAAAAAATCTAGCAAATTATTAAGGAGAAGCCTGTTCAAAAAGTCTACTCTTATAGTCAGTTGCATATTGATTGTATTCACCGTATCAACTGTACCAAATTGAATTCATCAGCCGTATATAAATTAAATTTTCCAAGTATAAATATTTAGATGAAGAACAAGAAAGAAATTACTTATAAGCATTCATATTCATATATATTGGCCAACTCCAACCATAGAAATTAAGAATGTGGACTCTTCAACTACTGTTTGAACGAACTACAACAACTGTCAACTATATATGATATAGAAAAAGCTTGAATTTTGATAGTTATAATTGCTTATTTCTCTGAAAAATAATACTAATAAATACTAAGTCGTGCAATATCCCTGATGACCTTATATTTGGCATATTTCACTTTTACACCAATTAAATCATCTTCTCTACCTGAATTCATTAATGGGTTTTTAATTTTCGGTTTCCTTATTTTTGGTGCAAATCAACCTTCTTCATAAAATGCCAATATTGGCAATTCTAATGAGAGGTTAATTTCCTCTTCCAAAAAGGGAAATTAAATTCATCAAAGAGATATTTTCAATATGAAATGCTTTGGTTCATCAAAGAGAAATTAATTGCAGAGTTCCCTTGCAGGTTTCCAGCAGCACAGTTTTCACAGGGAAGCCATGCATGAAAACAACAACAGATCAGAACGATTTGATTTTCAATGCAAAAGCCGATGGAGAACAAGAGGAAAAACTTTGGTAGAGCTAGGGTTTAATTAATAATGAAGATCATATCATAATTAAATTTGCCAACTAAGATATATATATATATATACACAATTCTATATGACATTGACACAAGGCCTTTTAATTTGAGACAGAAATTATTACGATTTTATATACTTCTACCTAAGTTTTACTACTATAAGTTATCAAGGCTTTACTTTTCTAGTTTCTATTTTATTAGTTTCGAAAATTTATGGGTTTTCCTGTTCATGTTTCTAAATGGGAGCTGATACATGTCAGAAAAATATGAAAATGCTGGTGTGAAAATTAAAAGCTGTACTCTACAAAAAAATAATTTTATTGGCTGAATACATACTTGTTCATATTAAATTTTTTTCTGAACTTTGCCGGTGCTACATTAAATTGAATTCTAGTATTAACTTAGAGTTATAATGTTGTTGGGGTAAATTAAACACCTAATTCTCGTTGGGAGTGTACATGTCTAGCTATTTTGGTCATAAACATCCAAACCCACTTTGGTTCTCAAATTTCTTTTAATGAAATTACATTTATTTTTCTTTTGCAAGTCCCAATTATCGACACAACTATATTTGAAATTTGATTACTTGAGCCTGGATAAAAATAAAATGCACATTCCCTATGTACATGCTCAAAACTATAATATAATCTTATAAAAGTTAATGATTTCATTCAACTCGACCCAATTGATTAGGGACAGATTTTGACAAGTGACATTGGAGACCAATTCAAATAAAATTATTTTAGGAGGACAATTTAAGAATTTTAATTTATGCATGTGTGTATATATAAAAACATAAGTGTATAATAAAGCAAATTTTGCAATTTTGAAGGGCCAAGGCCCCAACACATAGTGAGGATCCGCCCCTGCAATTGATATTGATAAAAAGAAATCTAGTTACTAGTTTTAAATCTTAAGATATATATCAATACTAATTTAGAACATTGTATAAAAAAAAATACTAATTTAGAACATAAAGCCCCAATAGGCTTTTGTGATGGATTTTTTAGTAATTATGATAAGAATTAGGGGTTAATTATGATGGAAAAGTAGAGGGTAGCACACAGCTAAGTAGGATTTCCTAAAGCTTCTAAAAAATAAAAAAGATTTTTCCCCCTTACTCCCCACCACTACCCAAATGTCAAGTTGAGAACTTCACTATCACTAGCTAATTGCTATCCCAAAGGACCCAAACTAATCAAAAACTTTTAGTACAAAATAATTATAAAAAAGGATGTTTTTGGGGGTCACTTAATCTTTGAGAATAAACATTTTCAATCAAAGATTTGAAGGCACTAAGAATTTAATTAATATGATAAAACACTTATATTGTCCGTACAAGTAATCATGTGTCTCTTTGCCTCTAATCTTAAATTATTATTATATAATAATAATATAATAATAATTATTATTTTTTGTTACCTAATAATAATTATTATTAGTACTATATAAGATATATGAATGAATAATTATAATTTAGTTATGGATGGAGGAAGGTAGCAATTTTGATGGGCCATGGAAGCAGCAAAAACCCACTATGATCCCTTTGCTGGCAAACAAAATAGCAGCAGCATGGGAGAGGGAGACCACTTACACTTGGGCACCTCACATTTTTCTGTCCGGGCACCTCTTCTCCCTATTATTTCTGTTTTGGCCCTCAAAAATATTAAAGGAGTTTTAATTTGTCCTTTCAATTTTGAAAATTTCGATCCATAATTTAATTTTTTTTATTGATTATTCATAGATTTGTTGCTTTATATATTAGCTTCGAGGATTTCATTAGTCAAAAGATTAAAATATAAGGGTGAAATTGTAATAGAAATTAGATAATCAAATTGATACTATTCGGAGAACTTAACTAATGTTTGTCGGTGTTTTTTGTACAAAAAAAAATAGTCAAATTGACACTTTGTAGATAGATGGAGGAGTAAAATGAACATTAAGCCAATTCTATACTAGCATTAATTAATTTGCTTTTCATTTATGAAATTAAATCAAAATATCAATCACTGTATATAATTATAAGATCTTTTTATGGAAATGTATAGGTAAAGATTCATATATCAGAAAATGTAAAAATTGGGTCACCTTAAAAGCAAAAATGGATGATATTTTCATGAATGATGTTATGGGACTTTCGTTCCCTAGGATTGTAAACTCTTAATTCTTTAATTGATGGTTCCTTCTAAAAAAAAAAAGCAGAAATGGCAATAATGAACTTGATTAATAAATTACTAATTATTTATACTAGGCCTAATTAATTATAAATATATATGCTAACCATAAATTATTTGTCTATTTATATTGTATCCTTTTTATTTGTGTGCAACAATGATCAATCAGATTCTAATTAGTAGAATTAATAAAGTTAATGAGCTGTCATGTTATAATGAATTGGTGATACATATGTAAGCACTTACGTCGATATGTATAAATAAGCAACAATCGTTATATTATTTAGAAAATTATAGAGTAATGTTTTACTATATGATTAACGTATAAATATCATTCAGTCGATGATGACGTGGTTTAATTTTAACGACGAGAAAGTGCTGAATAATAATATATATGATGTGTTCAAGTATCTTACTTGAGCTAGATTTTCTTTAAGCTTTAATCGATATATTAATCCAATTTGAATTATAGAACATACATTTATATGATTTATATGATGACTATTAAATTTTTTTTATTCTAATTTCTATTAATAATATACATGTAATCTCTTTGAAGAGTGATGCGTGCTCTCGTGTTCTTTAGTCCAAAGATTTATGCTGAATTTTGGTGTCTAATATATATAACGAGAAAAAAAAAATACACGCAATTTTACCAAAGAAAATTTCAATAATATTTAATCAAATATAATTTAACAAATTTTAGGCTCGATATCTACATTAAACAATGTGTATATATTAAGTTTTGGTTACCACTTCGACTTATCATGGAGAACTAAAATATTTTCCAATAAGGGCAAGACTCATGCTGCAATCATTCATTTGTGTTTAGCTGTTTACCTTAATTCTTAATTAATTACTAGATCCTAATGTGGAAACAATCAAAAAAATTTATTTAATCATATTTGAAGTATACTTCAAAAAAAAAAAAAAGAGAGAAAAAAGAAAAGAGAGGCAATGGCTTTAAGAAAAGGTATCCAAGTTGGATTGACATCATAATTTCTTTATTTTCTTACATTAATCTGAAATTTTCATGTGGATATTAGACGTACCAATGATTTATTCAACTTTCTTCCAAGTTTCCACAATCAACGTGCTCCCCCCCCTAGTTTTCAAGCTCTCTGTCTCCCTCTCTCACCTTTTATGATCAACTTTTTTTTTTGCTTTAATTTTTTTTTCTATTGATCGATTACTTTTAAAATAAATAAATAACGGTTGAAAAGATTATACCAATCAATCAAATAAATTTTATGCAAATTATTTGCATTTTCATTAAAAAAAGGAAGGTATTATATATATTGATGGAAAAGTACCTTTATGCTTGAAAAATTTAGAAACCTAGTATATAATGTCAATTTAGCAATGTTGGAGATTGGTCTTGTATTAGTGATACATGAATCAAACAAAATAATTAAAAACACCATAACCATCCAACCACAAATGAATCCTTTAACTAAAAAAAGGTGAACAAACTTTTGAGTTAGCTTAGGCCTTAGAGTAGTGATCCATAATGCTCCCATTAAAAAAAAAATTTAAAAAAAGGAAAAATGAAAGTGCATAAAAATCAATAGTGGCATAGAAAATTTCTTTAAGCTAAAAGACATAGATCATGTATTGTATTCAAAATTTCCAATCCAACTAAAGCAAAAGCTATACTATCTTTCCATCTTCTTCTCCCTCAATTATATCAAAAAGATGATGGCCTCCATTATTTATGTACTAAGTACGACCCCATTTCTCCATTTACCTATTTCCTTTCATTTTGGCCATATAAAATTGAAGTAGGGCATGGAAGTTGGCTATGCAAAACACAGAGAAACCGCCACATGCCATAGAAATAGTGTTTTTCTTTTTTAAAAAAAAAATGTACTAATTTAGGTATTATTATTATTATCATCTTAATCTTAATTAAGCCCAAATAAAGAATTTTTGAGGAGATTAAGGGGAAAAAATAAAGATGGTGCTCGTGGTTGTACCATGATTCCTTATATATATATTATCCAAATCATAGTAATGTCTCCTCTTATGAGCCCCAAATACCCTAAAAATACAAATCTCAAAAAGAAATTTTAAGAGAAATAAAGAAAAAGACGAACATCTTCTGTTAGAGTGTTACCATATAAAGGGCAAAGAACTCTTACCCAAAGCCAAAGGCGTGTTCTCGGAATCCAAGGTTCAATCACTTGCCGGTTAAAAAGAAGCCAAACCTTAATTTAATCAACCCCCATTCCTCCCCACTTTCTCCAATCTTTTTTAACTATAGTATATTTAATTCAACATTATTATTATTATTATATTTATATTAAATAAATAAATCTACTAGTACTAGCATAGTATACAAAAAAGAGAAGGGAATAATACATATAGCTAGGTAACTAGATCAGTACCAAAAAAAGCTAGGTAACTAGACTATATTTTGGGCTAAATTCCATATCTATGATTCTTGATCAATTCATTTTAGTTTCATTTTAGACTATATTTTTTTTAGATTAAAAAAATCATTCTAATTAAATCCTTAATTTATTAGTATATCATTTCATTAATTAATAAATTAAGAAAAAGAATCACTTGAAATGGTGAGGGAAAAAGGCAAATTGCAAATGAATCAATTTCGAGGGAGCAAATTAAGTAAGACTTGAATGAATCTATGAAAATAGTTAAGGACCAAAAGTGAAATTGACCCTTTTTAGATATCTTGTGCATAGTTATAACTACCAATCCATCATCATCATGTGAAAAATGGGAAATGAGAAAAATTAAGAAAAGGGTAAGTGTAGTTATTGAGTTGTTCAATGCAAATGAAAAAGAGAAGAGAGAGGGCAGGTGGGTATATTAGTGGTGATTGCAGAAGGGTTAATTAGTTTTTTAGTGATTAATTTCATCTTTTTTGTGAGTGACAGGCTCGGGAGGGAGAAAGAGGCAAGGGCACGTGTCTATGGTAATTTATCAATGCATTTGGCTGACTTCTCGATGACAAAAATTAGAAAAAGAGAAATTAAAGCTTAAATATTTTTCGATTAAGTCTCTGATCTCTCCACTCTCAAAGACCATTGCACGTGTCATGTTCTTCGTGAAGTAGGAAAAAAAAAAAAAGAACTAAAAAAGAAAGCTAATTAAGTAGTGTAATTAAGCTTTCTTTCATGGTTTCATGGTTCAGTTTACAGGAAAAACTTTATTTTATCAGAAAATTTCAGCCCCATATGAAATGAAATCATTATTTTCACTTCCTTCAGTACTGTTGCTTTAGTTGTACTATAATTAACCAGTCTGCCTCCCCCATGGCCATTTGCATTTGCCTTTTTACTTCATTTTTTTTTTTGTATTATACCCATATATCTTCTTTCATTTTCACTTTTCATTTTGACTATATATATAATTTCACTTTCAACCTATCTGTGAATTCTGTTTTCATGGGTGGGTTCTTCTTTCTTTTTCTCTCTTGTCTATTTGAAAGTACTTGTTTGTTTGTTGCTCATTTTAATTAGTTGAGAACTGAACTAAACTATTTTTTGTGTGAAGTAGTTTCAATTAGTGCATGGCATGAATAAGAGAAGTGTCATAAATCATAAATATTGTATCTACATTTGCAAGAAAAAACAGACATTTTCTATTCGTTTCAATCCAAGGTAAAATGGGTTTAACGTTCAACTTGTGGTTGAAGTGTTTGTCTCATTTTACCAAATTATAGCAATAAACAAAGAGTTATAAATTATATAGTAATCAACTTACAACCAAATATTCAAAAATGGGAACGTTTAATATGTACATATAGTACTTTTGCCTTTTGAAAATGATTGATTGATTTCAATAAAAATCTTGTATCAATTGAATTCAGGTGCATGCTTGGAAAATCTTAATAAGTACAACAACTCTCAGCATATATATATATGCCCTAAAACACAATTACAAACATGAGAGAGCATCAATGATCTCTCTAGTACGTCAACAAGTTCATAAATTGGTCTCAATCGACTTAAATTATTATTTTATATTTTTATGTTTCAATCTATATATATATATATGGTTTTCGTGTTGATGTTAACCTCAAAATGCATGATTTTTGACCAAAATTTCATTCGAACAAACTCAAATTAATGAATGAAATGTTTATTGAGAATCCATCAATAAAAAAATTATGTGCATGTATTATATATGATTTTTTTTTCGACTTAATTAAGAAAGAATATATATAGTTTGGTATGAGGACTAGTTTTTGATAAAGAAATGTACATAGCCTGAGCAACTGTTTTTAATGAATAATGAGGCTCTCCCTCGCGGTCCCGATAATCTTTTCCAGCGCAGAGAATTTAGAATAGATTGCGGGAGGTAGCCCCCAACCTATGCCTTCAACATTGTCCAGTGAACATCAATCTTCAAAACCTATTACTGAAATGATTAATTTTGTGCCCATTTGGAACCGTGTTGACCTTAATTTGGGACCACCCTTCGTCTTCATCTTTACCTCCTTTTCTTCCTTTTTGGCAAATTATTTTTTATGAGTATGTTTCCCTTTTAATTAAACGTTTTCAAATACAAGAAGACGTCAAATCACCTAGGATTAAGCTTATTAGGTTTATAAGCACCCGAATAAAGAATTAGCTTGCCATCAATAGATAGTTTTGTATGTAAAGTAGGGTTCGAGTTTTGTGAATAAGATATTCTTATTGATGAGTTATCTGTAAGTATGGTTTTTTCCGGCTTGTGGCATGTCGACTAACCATATACATAGACATGGGCATTAAGAGATTTAAATTTTGAATAATTATCTTCACGGTGTATATATTTAAGTATGTCATTGTATCAACCTTATATATTTGCCATTTCGTCAATAATTATAAGTTGCTTGGATAGGGACAAGACGTAAAAATAGACAAATGAATTTTGGAAGCTGGCAATTAGGTTAGGAAGGCAGCATGGATGGCCCCAAAACCGATCTGGCTGCTACAATCATTTCGCCTTTCCTTGAGGCAACTCACCACCCAAAATCTATCCCATTAGCCATTGCTCTCTTTTTTTCTTTGTCAAAGGATAATAGTATATATTACCCATATTATGGCTTTTTTCTTTTCTTTTGGGATAAATTTAAAGATCATTATCAAACAAATAAAAATTTTAAAAAAATTCAAATCCAATAGTATATTCAAAGTTTGGCGGAGGCTTTGTATATTTCAGAAAGAAAAGAAAAGAACCAACCTTTGACCTTGCCATTGGCATCCTTTTTTCAGAAAATGAAGTTTCTTACTACAATATATTATTCCGAAAAGCGACGTGATTTCTTGTAGTAGTTAGTAATTTTCAAAGGTTTATATAATTGGATAGTATAAGGAAAGAAAAACGTGATTTTCACATAAATATCTCTTTCAAACAAAGTACCCAATTCTCATGCTAATTCATTCTCTTAAACCAACTTTTTAAACCCTAAAGGACCTTTCCATATTAAGAAAGTTTGGTAAACCAAGTTTCCTCCCCTAATTAGGCAATTGGGTTCACTTAACCACCATTTTTTTTAAAGTGGGCTATAATCTCATAGCTCTTTGACTGATCCCTTTAATTAGAGTGTTATTTAGAATATCCCCTTAGGTCTTTGCCTTTTGCTATCAAAGACTGCAACATTCTTGTGTCTCACTTCATTTTCAAAATCATGATTTGAAGATTTGAGAGATTGTAAAAGGAATATATTTTAAGTTAGATAGTATACTATTATCATGTAAAGCCAAAATGATTTGTTTAATGTATGTAGGGAAAGATATGGCGTGGGAGAGTATTATTCCATTTGGGGGCTAAAGTTTGTCTATGTTTTTTTTTTTAACCTAATATTCACTTGTAAACTTGTTGTTTTGGCATTCTCCATGTTTCTACATTAATTGCATGCAAATTATGCCAAGTAAGATAAGATTCCATATATAACACTATTTAGTTCTACTAATTGGTAGTTGAAGATATTTTTTTGTTTTTGTTGGGTTGTAGGCTTTGTAGCTCTCCTACACTAGCAAATTGACTTTTATTTTAATCCTTGTAACCATGTGTTTGATTTTGTCACATTCGAGGCAAAATCACTATGCCATGTGAGGAATTTTATACTTCATCTTTAGCATGTGTTGCCAAAACATGAAACAAATGTAAACATTGATCTCTCGCTACTTTTTTTTTTCTCCAAAAAAAAGTATTCTCAAACTTTATTGACATGAGACTAATCCAGTACTCCTTTTTAAATTAGAATCGTGAAAAGGGTAAAACTCTTCTAACAAATGCGTTTTTAATAATTAGGATTGTCAGAGTTATAGAGACTATAGCCTATACATACCTTACTGTTTTTTGAGAGGTATACATGATGCAAAGAAAATTAGAAATCATTTTCTTATTCTTAAGTACTTACTATTGTAAGTATAAATAGATATTTATTGCTAAAATGTTGTATTACAAAGAAAATAGATAACCTTCTTGACTTCTTCAAAAAAAAAAAAAGAAAGAAAGAAAGAAAAAAGAAAATAGATACCAGTATCACAAATAACAATACTCTTCATTTGGAGTGACTGTATCATGGACCATAAAAGAAAAGTACTATATACTATTACTTTGATCTTATTGGGCTTTAGGCCCAATTAAGTTTGGACTCAGACCCAATTTTTTCCTTCTCTCCCACCAGAGTCCTAAACCCTACAGCTTCACAGTTTAGGAAATTAGGGTTCTTACACTTTCAAGTTTCGACCATTTTCCTCGTCTCCTGTTTAGGTTGGCGAAATTAAGCGCGAAGAAGATGGCTGCAAGCTTTGCTTCTAGATGCTCCAAAGGTATGTCAAAATTTCTTAACATGGCTATGTTTTTGCTTGAAGTTTTCTTGGTAATGGGCATTTGCAGCTATGAAGTGTTTATATGAATGGTAATCAAAGCATTCCAATCCAGTAAAGCTATATTCTTGAATGGATTTTCCTTTGATCGACATTTGATGAAAACCCAGTGAGAAAGAAAATATCTTTTAGATGCTGAGTTTGAGTCTAGATGACTAATGCTATTGACTAATGAATCTTAGAAGTTCAATTTTTTGTTTTGTTTTTTTTTTTGTTTTCCTTATTTTTTGAGAGGTTGGGGTTTGGGTTTGCTGGGACTTATTGAAGCCTCATATATATATCCTCACATGGACTTGAGATTTGAACATTGTCATTTCCTCATCATTACCATTATGTCGTTGCCATCAATTTGAAGTCTTTTGATGAATTATTAGCATTTAGTATTTTCTCAACAATTATATCTTTCCTCGGATCTTCTTCCTCTGTGTTTTGATTTCATTGAGTCACTTATGTTTCTTTTGATAAACATAGAGTTAAACTTAAGAAGCCTTTTCTAATCTTGGGTTTCACAATTGAGAAGTCTCTTTCAGTGGCAATAATGGTGGAGTCATTTACGCATTTTGGCTGTCTCTGTTCTATGATGCTCGTTACTCCTGAAATTGGCTTATATCTTTTAATATTTGCTAGAAATCTGCAATAATAGTAAGGAAAAGGATCGCTTTTGTTCAGGGATCCTCTTTGATGGATAAAGGCATAACTCCCAGGATCCATTTGGTTGGCTTTTTAATGCTTTGCATCTGAAATCTGAATATATGCAGATATCTGTTTATTTTTGGCCCTTGGCACAATGTAATGAATAAGTTGTTGAATCAGAAAATTAATCACCAGCATGTCATAAACTCTTTTGGTCCTCGGTATCCAGTACCTTTTAGGTTTTGATTGACTCTACCGTTTATGCAGTGGGCCGGTCATTGTTGGGTGGCCTTGGAAACAACTTCTCCAATTTAACAAGCACGTCAAGTGAGATGACACACGGCAGTTTCCTGTCTCAGGTCAGTGTGTTTTCCAGCATAATGTTTCTTTTTGATCTGTGAATTGCTTTGTTTGCACCTGTTAAAGCATCAAAACATGTATGAGAACCATTGAGTGAGCTTTCAAAGAGTTGCATGTGGGCTGGATAAGATGGCAGCCTTAAATCCTTGAATGCAACTTCTGGTGGACAGGAGTTGAACCTATCATTAATGAAAGAATAAAGATGCATTACAAGTCTTATGTTTCAGAACCTGAATAGACCTTGGAATCTACAGGACCTGGTCTGAATATCTGCTTTTAATTGCATTCATCTTTTAACTTTTCTTTTTACTCCGTTTGCATGTGCATGAACACCTGTATATCTGTTGCTTTGACTGTTTTAAGAGATAAGATAAAATAAATGGAGGTTTTAAGGCCTCATAGCTTATTTTAATAGAAAACACAATCTTTGTAGCTTGATGTAAGCGTGATGCAGGTTTTATTAAAGATTTGATGTTATACAATAGGCTAAATCCAACAATTTTCCCATGGCTTTGTGATGATTGCCTTAATTATACCCTCTTCCCTGCATAATTTCAGTGTTTCTTTCCATTGTGTAGCAACAAAGGACATTTATACAAATGAGAACCGTTCTCAAAGTGGTGGACAACTCTGGGGCTAAAAAGGTGATGTGCATACAAGCTTTAAAGGGAAAGAAAGGAGCAAGATTGGGAGATACCATAGTTGCATCTGTAAAGGAAGCCATGCCAAACGGAAAAGTGAAGAAAGGAAAGGTGGTGTATGGTGTGGTTGTGCGTGCAGCCATGCAGCGAGGGCGTTGTGATGGGAGTGAGGTCAAGTTTGATGACAACGCAGTTGTTCTTGTTGACAAGCAAGGCCAACCAATAGGGACCAGAGTATTTGGGCCAGTCCCACATGAACTGAGGCAGAAAAAGCATGTCAAGATCCTTACTTTGGCACAGCACATTGCCTGAGGAATAAACCCAAGGTTGTCCTCATCATTGGGTATTTTTTGCTATTCAGGCATTCAGATGTTTTTATGTTGTAATAACAGAGAAACCTTAAAATGGAAGGGAAGAGGCAAGAAAAAACAAACTCTACCATTCATTCACTTTTCCTGTCTTAGAGGCTTAGATTGAAGTGAACACTTACTAGCGTCTTGGGCAATGATTTGTAGATGTTGGCATGATCTTTCAATGAGAATGCAATATATCTGGTTTGAGAAAAATGTCTTGTTGTTTCTACATAGATGAATATATGAATATAAAGCTCGAAGCCCCATGTTAGAGTTAAGCCCAAGTATCAGATTGTCATTATATCAGAAGAAATTCCAGAGACAATTATCAAGTGCTTGGAAATTCTAGTGGAGTTTTCCTTTCTGTATGCCATATAATGCCGTAAAAGAGTAAATCAACATGCATGGAGCTTGTAATTAAAACACTCTGTTTTGTTTACTGTGATGGAGAGAAAAAAACAGAGAAGCTTTCATCATCAATTGAATTCCACTCTTAGCTTAATGCAAAGTCCATTTTTTTTTTTCAGGATTTAATTATCCTAATCTCAGCATATTCTCTTCTCTCATATTTATTCACACGCTGGGTTCTTTCCTTTAGGTTCATCATAATGCTGTTTCTCCCAGAACTTGTAGTGCAAGGCTCTACCCTCCAACATCTTCTCAATCTCCTCAATAGGCAGCCCCTTAGTTTCTGGTACATAGATTATCACAAAGAACAAAGCCACCACAGAAATGACTCCAAATATCAGGAATGTCCATGAAGTCCCTATCGCTTCAGTAAGCGATAAGAAGGATTGAGCCACAATGAGGTTGGAAATCCAGTTAGCAGTAGCAGCAATCCCACCACAGACACCTCTGAATCTCAGAGGATAAATCTCCGAGTTGACGATCCACGGGGCAGTTCCCATTCCAGGGGAGAAGAATATGATGTATAGAGCAAGACCAACCAAGGCAAGCCATCCATATTTGCTTGGACATCCCCTTGTGTACCATAGCCTACTTTCACCATGGCATAGATCTTTCACTATGTCATTTGAAATCAGACATGCTCCTGGCAACAACTGCAATAACAACAACAATCAACTTAATGAATTTGTCTCAGACATGACAAGGAAAGGGTACATTTGGTTTTTTTTTAAATACCTTGTTGGTTTGTGCAGCACAGAAACCACAATCTGGTGAAGCCTTTAAACACTTCATGCAATCCCAAGAAGCGAAATTTGTAGCCGAACTATAATCAGGACATGTATAGTTTGGAAAGTGAGATGTTGCAGCCTGGCTAACTGCAGGAGAGTGAGTTGTAGTTTCATGGAAAACTCCAGACAAAACACCAAGTGAAGCTGCCACTCCAATCAAACTGATAATTAGTAGCTTCTTCCTTCCTGTCCTGTCAATGAAGTAAATGCTCACAATGGAGCCTAAGGCATTGAGGCCTGCAGTGACAAGGGAAAGGAGAAGTGCTGTTTGGTTAGAGGCAAAACCAGCTAATTGAACTATGGTAGGACTGTAATACATGACTGTGTTTATGCCAACAAACTGTTGGAAAACTTGAAGTCCAACTCCAGCTGTTAGCCCTCTCCTCACTGTTTTTGTTTTCAACAATTTAATGATGTTAATTTTCTCAGATGACCCTTCTTCCCGAATTTCGGCCTCAATTGACTCTCTCAAATCCTGAATTTCTTGCTCAACTTCATGAGCTGGGTAAATCTTCCTCAAAATGGCTTTGGCTTCTTCTTCTCTTCCCTGTTTTGGACAAGACTAAGGATCAATAATTTGAACTTTGAAGAACCAAGGCATGGACAGTTTTCTTAGGCTAAAAGTTCAATTACAGGCTCGACCTTTGATGAAAGGTCAAATCAGTACCTCGACTTTTCGATTTCAGCCAATTAAGTCCAAAACAGATAGGTCGGCCATCTATTTGACCTTTTCTGGAGGTTAAACAGGTGCCCAACCTATCCGTTTTGGACTTAATTGGCACAGATCATATAAGTCGGATACCTATTTGACCTTTTCCGAATGTTAGACTCTTATTTGACCTCTTCACCTAAAGTCAGACCCCTAATTGAACTTGTAGCCTTTTTCATATGATCATGAAATCAAACCTTGCGGAATAGCCAACGCGGTGACTCTGGAAGACTCATCATTAGAAAGAACTGCAAAAGTGCTGGGAGTCCTGCAATTCCAAGCATCCATCTCCATGTCCCTGGTGCCTGAACAAAAATGCCAACCAAACCAAGTTTAGAACATCAAACATACACCATGTCAGACTTCTCATGTTCTGTAATTGTTAACATGTTTTTTTTTTTTTTTAGCTTAATTAAATTACCTTGGTAAAAGACAAGTTGATAAGGTAAGATAGGAACTGGCCACCAGTGATAAGAAATCCATTGGTACTAACAAGGGCACCGCGGATTTTGGCCGGAGAAGCCTCTGAGATATAAAGAGGAGATGTCATTGACGCCATTCCAACGCCGAGTCCAACAAAAACTCGTCCAACAATAAGCAGAGGAGCGCCAGGAGCAGAGGCCATGATGACGGCTCCAATGAAAAACAAGAAATCAGCAATCAGAATTGCACGTCTTCTGCCGAATTTATCATTTAGCCATCCACCAACTGCAGCTCCAATTATGGCTCCGGCAACTGCCATGCTCACTATGCTCTCCTGTTAAAAATTTACAGTGCAGAAATTGACCATGAAGCAGTTAAATTAGTTGCTTTTACATGATTTTGCTAAGTTGGTTTGGACAATATTTCCATACATAATATGATGATTTAATTCTTAAAAAAAAGACTCAATTTCCATATATAATATACAACTTTTAAATATTAACTGGTTGGTAGACTCAAATCTTGGCTGAAGCTTTTCTACTGGACCAACTCAAGCTCAAATGGCAGTTTCACTTCATTTATTAAGTAATTTCTGAAAACGACCCTTTTTAGGCTAATTAAAATCGACCCAAACCTATACCATTTTCAACCAAAAGAACAATTCCAGCCCTTGAATCACTTTAATTAATTAATTAATTAATCAGTTTAAGCTGATCTCCTTCAAAAATTAAAATTTCATTCTCTCTCTCCTCTTTAATAAAACAGAAAAAAAAAATAATCAGTGCCCTTGAGATTAATAGATGGAATTCATATGATTTAGGCTGCCAAATGATTTTCATAACTATAGAAATTTGTTCAAAAAGGTCCAAGAGTCATTGTTTTGAAAAGGAAAATGACTATAAAATTCAAATAGCTGATAAAATTTTAACAAAACTTGTAGAAGAAACAGATTTCCAAAACCAGAAGAAACAAGTTTGGGACAAAGACTTTGCACCATAGGCCCCAAGACTTGTACCTTGCTAGCTGCTACTACTAGAGAGTTTCACAGAAGTTAAGCAAACAATTAGTCAATTAACAAGTTCCAAAATTACCAATTGACCAACACTTTAATATAAACCAGTTGCCTAATAAAGGTCATTTCTGCCATTTCAGAGCCTAGAACAGTCATATTAGTAAAAAAATTTGTTCAACAAGATTGAAAAGATAGAGTCACAAGAGAACTGAAACAGAACAGAGCAGTGACTGTTTATAAACTTGCAGTTGCTTTGGACAAGTAAAAGACAGACAGATATCAAAAGGAGACACCCATTGTTCAAAAATGGACGGATTCACCAAGAAAAACATAATTTTATATCAAAACAAGAAGCAAAAAAAAAAAGTGTATATGTTTTCACCTGTAAGACAGTTTCCCTATCAACGTTCTTAAAATCATCTCTTATATAAAGAAGAGCACCAGATATGACACCTGCAAAGACAAAGACAAAGACAGGAACCAAAACTTAGAGACAGAAAGGAAGACATCTGTTTCAGAGGAACAAGATTAAGGGTATGGAAGAAAATGGAATTACCTGTGTCATAACCAAAGAGAAAGCCACCAATTCCAGCAGAAAAAGCAAGGCGAAGAACATAAGGGTTTTTCCATGTCAGAGAGAAACATTCCCTGAAAGCTGAGACATCAGTGCCTGGATGTACCCCTCCTTCCATTTTTCTTCTTCTGACAAATTTAAGCTGATTACACTATAATTTTCTTGCTATGGTGTTGTAAGTTTACTACTGGCCGTATTTATTCAACTTTCTTCCCAACAGACCAACAAGATTAACTTGTTTTTCCCATGAAACGTTTGTCTTGGAAACACAAAGACTCAGGGAGTGGGGGGTTTTAGTTTTTTTTGTTTGTTTGTTTCCCTGGAAAATAGAAAGAAGGAGAGAGAAAAAGAGAGTGAAGCTAACAATGGGGAAATGAAATGAGAGAAAATTGAAGAATGGAAGAGGATAAATATATTGAGAGACTATCCAAGCTCCTTAAGCCGAAGTCAAGAGTCTACCAACCTTGTCGTGTGCTTGCTTAATTTCATGATCCTTATTAATGTGGACCCTTCTCTTTTTTTCTTTTTTTAAAAAAAAATCTTTCAAATTAAAATGGAATTAAGCAATAAATTTGAGTTACTTGCCAAAGTTTCAACTACGTAAACAATTTTAATACTGCTACTACATCTCTTAAAAGAAGCATATATTCTCTGCAATCACTTGGGTTAATTTTTTTGGCCAAAAAAAAAAAAACTTGGGTTAATTTTAGTTCTATGAAGTTTTTTTTTTCTTTATTATTCTTTTCTAACGCACGGGGTTTTCAATTTTTCAAAATTGAGTGCTTATTGAGAGCAGCAAAAACATTTAATGCATTGATTAATTGGGTGTGTATAGTCATCCTTATATTTAATGAAGTGAAATTAAATTCTTTCTTTAAAAATACTAGTAGGTTGAGAGCCTATAAGCCACCTTGAAATAACATGAACTTCGTGAAATTTTACGGCCAAAAATTTGAAAAAGAAAATTGTGAAATTAAGCTAATTAAGCTTACTTTAGTTTCCATTTAGATAATTTCCTTTTAAATGGAATTAATATTATAGAAATTTGTCCATTTGATGTTTAGAACTAATGGCTTGAAATGACGAAACCCAATCCAATTATTTGTGGATGAAATTAACCCAATTTTCCTTTTTTGTGAGAGAAAGAAGGCAACCCAAGAAATAAAAAGGTTGATTGCTTGTGTACACTTTTATTGCTTGTGTACACCAATTGCCATGTTAAAACTTAGATTTTATCTTTACCCACAAAAAAAATTCTCTTGAATAGTTGAAAACTTGAATTGGATTTCCCCTAATACCGAATCCGACAATCAAAGCCTCAAATCTTCCAAACTCAACATCACAAAAAGTACAAGGCGAGATTATGAGAAGAAGGCGAGGCTAACCAGCAATAAGCATAATTAGAAAACCCAAGGATAAGCTCAAAACTTTTTTGGATTCAAAGATTCTTCGAGTTTGGATTGTTCTTTACTCATTAAGTTGAGTATTTGAGTACGAATGAGTACAATAGTTGATACACAATCTCTCATTCCGTTAAAAGTTAATATTTGAATACAGATAATAAAACTAATAATAAGTAATTAATTCCATGCTCAAAGAATAAGATTCGAATCTCTTTATTTTTGTTTGTCGCTTTTTCCGAGTCCAACAGAAAACATGATTGTTTAAGAATCTCCTGCCACACATTGAGCTTATAAAACTAGTATTTGGCTATTTGCTCCAAAAAATTGAAGCAACTATGATCCATACATATATGGACATATATATGACTCATGACCAATTGACCGTATGAGTATTTGACTTTTGAGTAATCAATGACTATTTGGAAGGTGGATAATGGATATAGGTAGAGACGTAGAGTTTTCAAATCGAAATTTGTGAAGTATATTATATAATTCAATTAATATAGATGAATAAATCAAATTTAATTTCTTTGAAAATTAAAAACTAAAGTAATTTTTAAGATATGGTACTATTAAGAATGATGAAAGTATGTAGCAAAAAGAATGATGAAAGTAAATTACTATAATGATACAAAATCTTATGGTTAGTACAATTAAAGAAATAAATCTTGTAAAAATAATTATATATAGGTATAGCTTTTTTTTGAGATCCAATGTGACTATATGTTGGTATTTGAGAGTACCTTTCCTTCTCCCTACCCATGGGTTCCTCCATCCCATGAATAAAACCAATAAATCTAACCAACAAGATATAAGTATATACAAAATAATTTAGAGCAATGATGCAGACAAAATTGAACCGCTAAAGGAGTCAGTAATAATAAATTGCAAATTTTGGAATTATTGTTTTGGTTGGATATACACAAAAGACAAAGTTTAATTTAATTATTTAAATTTTATTTACAGTAATATTATTTTTCTTTCAAGTTTGGATTATATCTAGCCTTATATAAAGGGAAAAAATGGACCCCTTAGCTTTGGAATTTTCAACCGTTGAAAATATACGCAGAAATTTAAGAACTATAAGAAGAAGAGATGATCAGTTAGGTCCACATATATTGAACTATATATTGCATCACATTTTTGACTCCACTAATTAAAAATATTAATCACACATTGAGTTAATTAGTTTTTCTTGATTGCCATCATTACCAGTTAATTAGGAGTACCATTTCTCCCAAAAAGCATAAACCTTTAATCAGTTAATGTACGTACTCAAAATGCAGAAAAGGAAATAGAAAATTGAACATTTCTACTTCATGTTAAAGGTTTAAGTAATTGCAGATAAATATAAAACTTTTTTTTGCTACATGATAAGGAGAGGTCAATTATGGATAAAACACTTTAGGCTCAAAACTCATGTGATATCTGATATGATGTTTGCATTTTTTGTGGTAAATTTCTTGTTTTCTTAATTTTGCAAAAGAAGGAAAAAAAAAATTAAAAAACCAGCTCACTTCAGCAACCAAATTTGATTTGTTTTCTACTCCTTGGAGACACCCAAAGTTGCTACACTTGGTAGAACAATTAATGAAAAAGATAAGGGTGTCACCAAAAAAATTCTTACAATTGACTAAAGATATCGAAGCAGTGTTTGTAAGATAAGAAAAATGAAAATTATAGATTTTGTTTATGTCATCCAATTCATGGCACCGATAAAAAAGTATTGTATTTGTAGTTGCCAAAAGAGTCAATTTGTTCTTTTGTAGCAAAATTTATATGCTTTTACACTTATTATATCAGAGCAGTGTCATTAAATAGCAGATCAGCAGTACAAAGTGTGAAAGAAACCTTGTGATTTGCTGTCTTTAGAAGTTTTGAATTGGAAGTATATATATATATATGCTCTAATAAAATCATTGTTTGGTCAAAAGAAAATGAAAGGGAAAACGCAAGAAAATAGTATTAAAGAAGAAGAAGAATCTGGATAATATATCAAGGATCATCATGCACATATATACATACATATGCCTCTGTGTGTACATGTTTCATTATGAATAAAATATATACTTGATGGAGTGATTAATTAATTAAATCAGTCAAACTTGCCGTGTTTAAATATGGACGAATCTTGGCTTTTTTATTCAACAATTCTTATCACTTTTTCTAAGAAAAGATTGAGAATGAGATCATGGAAATGACTATAATTTGAATGCTAATACATCACTCTTTTCAAGATTAATGATTTGTTATAAACTAATCAAAACAGAGAGGACGGTACTAAAAATCATCAAATGTGATCCAAAAAGAATATATTTTCCATAAGATATAGATATAGAAAAATGCTGTTGCTGTTGGTAGGCTTGGAGAGAAAAGCTAATCAAAGTTTGTCCATATAATGCTTGTTATTTGTTCCTCTGTTTACCAGGGTTTGAAAATTAGACTATCTAGGTAGTAGGTATAAACCTCTCGGTATTCACATTAGATTCGATTAATCTGGGGTTGAGCCATGTTGGACTCAAACGAGAAACCTCTCCTAATGCTTGTTTTCTCAAGAGACTTGAACTCAGATTCTTTATTTAAAGAACATTGAACTCTTCCTACTCGACCCAAAAACGAGCGATATGCCTCTAAATGTTGCAAACATGGAACCTTGGACCCTCTTTCTAAAAGTGGTCATATAATGCATGCAATATAATATGCACTAAAAACAATCATCCTCAATAATTCAATGAATCATATAAGAATTGCACTTTGGAATAAAAACATAAAAAAAAAAGAGGAAGAAAGACATTACAGAATATAGAATAATCAAATTCATAAGAAATTTGGGTTCTGCAATGATTGTTTGGTGATAAAAGATATTCTCCCAATGAAAGCTTGACATGAGGAACTCCACCAAGCTTATTTGAACTAACAGTAACTACCTCTCCACTCCAATTTCTGGACTTGCAATGAACATGCTGCTGAAAGTAATGATATATTTTGCAACTATACATGAAATTCACTGTCAAAAAGCAAAGCAAAAAGCAAACCAGTATACCAGATTTGGCAGTTATTTTTGCTGATCTCAGAAAAACATATTAGTTTAGTTTTGTCCCCCCATCATGTTGGATGTTCTTTTAAGGTGGAACTTGAAGTGGTGGACCATGTCCCATCACCCATGAACCATGTTTCAATTAGATTTTTTTTTTTAGGTTCAAAAAGCTCCCCTCAGCTCTAAAATCATATATAGAATAGAATTACAGTAACTCTGTAAAAGTTCATTATTTCAGGTTTGATTTTCTGGATACTTCATTTAAATCTTGTATGATCAAAAATAGTTATATTTAGGGATTAGGGAAAGAGAGTAGGTCCATATTTATATATATGCAAGAAAATTCCTCCAAATTGGGACTAACTTGGACTATTGCTATAAAAATGGTCATTTCTCTGCAAATGGTGATTTGCCAAAGTTTTTTGTTTATGTAAAATAATAATCAAGTGATGGATCTTGATCAATGCTTTAAATGTTAACATTGACCTAAAAAATGGCCTTTGACAAGTTGTATTTTGCAGTTTTTGAACTTTAGCAAATGGAAAGAAATAGCATTTTCCAGATTCTCATCCCCCCTCACATCAGCCCATCACTCTTTTTTTTATCAACTAGGGAATTGAAGTTCAATTTCAATCCAAAAACCCTTTTCATAAAGAAATCATGTTTCACTTTCATTTGCCCTACTTGGCTTGGACTATGTAAAGCTCCAAAGGACCTTTCAACAATTGACAACACATGATTATGAAAGTTACATAAATGATCTTTTGGCTTTTGTTTTCTGAGGAAATGGGGAAAGAAGAATGGGAATTTATAAGGACATTTTTGCCTTCTATTATGCCCTTCCTCATATATTCTAGATTGTTGTCCTGTGAAAAAACATAGCCAGGTCAGAGTTGCAAAGCACTGCCAAAAAGAAGACAGCTTAAACCAAATTGAAAATACCCAGACTCAAAAACTCATAATTTGTTAAGAATTGAATCAAAATTTGGTTGGCATTATTGTTAGGTTATGTATTATTGTCATAAAATAGCTACTAAAATAAAGTTTAACTGGTAAAGTTTTGTGGATTTATTAGGTCTCTCTCAAAGAGATTCTTCCAAATACAATTATTGTTGGGGTCTTTCTCAATAAAACTTTCTTGGCACATGCAGCTGACTAAAAGAAGAAATGGAAACAAATTAACAAGTTTTCTTTTACATGGACTTTGACAGTTTGACACTAATGTATGAAGATGATTTAGGACCACATTTTCCCTTTAAGTTCCTATTAGGCCCATGGCAAATGGCAATCCTTCCCACCTTACAATTTTTTTTTCCCACATTTTATCCTTTTAATTATGTCTTTTCCTAGCAATTTCTATGTAAGACTCTGTTTCATAGACTCTCTTTCTATTAGGAATAATTTGATTCTTAATTAAACCCTTAAGAATATATATATATATATATATATTATATATTATAAAGATCAATAACAATTCATAATGATTATAATCTCTCTAGTCTAAAGTCATGAAAAATCATAAGTTTAAACCACTTACCAACCCACTAAGCATGTTTCTAAGTACTACTTTTCCTTAGTTTTTATGATCAGATTCTGGATAATTCCCAGCCTCCAAACTGTCAAAATCAGGGTGGGGATTGATTTGCTTTACTTCACTTTACATACTTTTCCACCTCTCTTTGTGCTCCAAAAATGAAGAAGAAGATCCCTTTTGAACAAGCAAGCTTTTAACAACCACACTTTAGAGATAGATTCTTCAATCAATTTTATATTATAAACTATAATTAACTTTATTACTCAGGCAATGAATCTAATGATTTTTTCTCAGTTTGATAAAAATGGTGCAATTAATTAACCTAGTGTGATAGAACTTGTTGTCGTGGCTCCTACAATATAGAAAAGCTTGATTTGAAAACATTTCCCACTCATGGCCGACATGGATCCCAAAATCCCACCTAGTATTTCTTTTTTGTGCTTTAAAAAAGATTAAGCATTTAGCATGTGGATTTTCGAATTGACATCCAATTTGCAAACCCAAGTTGCCACCAGCCAACAAGCCCAGTCCCAGAATTGTCATGATGATGATCAAATTGAGAAGTGAAAATGAAAACCCTATTTGGGCTGAGACCCATATTCTTTTAGAACTTTGATTTGATCGATCCAGCAGAGATATGCCCATTGACCCAAGTTTTTTAGTATTTTGCACGTTTATGTTGAGAAAAAATGCTAGATCAAAAGGGAACCAATATTCACCAAAAAGACAAAAGTTGTCCGTGTCTAATTCCTACAAACAAGGATTGCCCATGGCCATGAAACATTGAAAATGTTCAAATTCTCTCTTTCAATAGCAAAAATCATCAAAATCTGAAGCTTTTCCTCATTGGGTTTTCAGATTCATGCTGATTAAAAGAAAAAA
This sequence comes from Corchorus capsularis, assembly GCA_001974805.1. Classification (NCBI taxonomy): domain Eukaryota; kingdom Viridiplantae; phylum Streptophyta; class Magnoliopsida; order Malvales; family Malvaceae; genus Corchorus; species Corchorus capsularis. The sequence continues at coordinate 36,798 of AWWV01011817.1, read as the reverse complement.
AAACCAAGTTCTTAGCTTAAAATGATCCACATTGTCTACCACCCAAGATCAACCTTCTTATGGCTAAATTGTTAGAGCAATATGGATACAGATTTGGAAAAGCTGGAAAAATTTCCTTCACTGAAAATAACAACGAAGGATTCATCAAGTTCTTTTCTAGACGCCGAAATCGAAGAAGATCCACCCCGTTACACAAGTTTGAAAGACCTGATTTTGAGTTCTTCGTCATCATCAGCCTACCGCTCGCTTTTTCAAGAAGGTGGGAATAATATTAGTAATAGTCATGATCAAATCGATTATTCCAAGATCATCATTCGGAATCGGTTGGTCAAATCTGCAGCCTCGGCTTATCTTCAGTCAGCGGCAATTCTTGTAATCAATAGAAACGAGAATTGCCTTTACAATTTGTGGGGAAAGATAAAGAACAACTTGGAGACGACGTTTTCTTGTTGGAATAATGTTTACTTTAGAGGCCCTTTCGAAACATGTTTCGGGGCAATTTCTAGGTTTCTTGCTTGCACCCTTGGGGGTGCTTGGGGTAGGATGTTTGGATACCAAGAAGAAACTCTAATAAATTTTAAAAGATGATCTATGATGAGGGCAATTAATTAATGGATTGATTGATAGAGGGTTAGATTTTTAGTTTCAGTGATGGAAATTTAATTTTTCGGGTATAAGAAATGCTTCTTAAGGTATGAATTCAATGTTGTTATTACCATTTTTGTTCAATTGATCATTTTTTTTTCCTTAGAACTAGCTTAGCAATAATGAATTTGATAAATATTGTTCTTAACTGCTACTTTTTTTTATGTCTTATCTCAAATGTTTGGTTTCGATTGATAGTCGATTGATTGTTGCTTATGGAGCCATCTACGAGGATTATTCCTCTGTTTGAACAAGATGAAAATGGAGTCGTTGTTTGGAGAACTTAACTGATGTTTGTCGACGTCTTTTGTATCAAAAAAAATAGTCGATTGATTATTAATCAATCATGAGTTCGAGAGTATATGACTTAATAATTGATGTGTGTGTCATTCAAATACTATAGCCGAATTCTTGTATTCATGATGTGAAATGATCGATCCATATGTATACCATTAATCAATGCAGCAGAAGTAGTACTGTTCAATTTTAATGCAATCCTGTAGATACATATTGAAAGGTTAAAAGGTTGAAATCATTATATCATCGCAAATGTACTAGAAGTCTAGAATTAATTAACCAGCCCAATTTACCTTGTATTCTTTAAACATGAAAATGGTGAAACATTTTGCAGTAGTACTATATATAATATATATAATATATATGTATGTATGATGATCTGTACTTTTATTATTTGATCTGAACATCGATCGATCCTTGTTAAAAACTTATGAAGAGTTGAAAACAAAACGGCAATTTTTTTGGTACCAAAAAATGGCAATTATTGGTCATATCTATATTAATTAAGACTTCTAAATTCAATGCATCAAAATTGTAGAGTTTGCCCAAGGAAAAAAACAGAGCCTTAACTTCATTTTGCTTTCAACCCAGTGCAAATCATTTAGTATAGTATTAAAATGGACAAAGTTTTTGGAAAACAGCTTGATAAAATAGTTTTGTAATTTTTATTTTTTTTTACATCGAATAGTTTTGTAGTAATTAATGGTGGTACATTTTGCTGTGTACCAACCCTGCAATAGTGAAATTTCCTTAGTTTTCTTGGAGCACAAGGTCTCTGAATCATAAGAAAATTTTTGATAAATATAAATAAAATCAAATAATAATGTAATAAATACAATAAACTTTCCTAAGATGATAATTATTTCTAAAAATAGTAACAAAAAGCCTTAATTAAAAATCGAAAAAGAAGAAAAAACAACAATGCTAGAAAGTATGTCTGTGGCTATAGGGGATAGGAAATGAAGTCAAATTAGAGGGCATAAAATCTGACGGCCGCGTCACTGCCAATGGTGAACTGTAAACTGCGGAAGAGGGAGCAAACAAGAAAGCGACTTACTTACTTACTTACTTACTGATCTTCCCAACGACGGCGTTTCAGTCGTTCCTTGTCGGCTTGTCGGGCACCCAATCCCATCTTTTTACTTACTTTATGTAAATGTAATCCCCCCTTATTAAGGAATTTAGCCGAATAGGATTAATTATTAACCTTCTTTTTTTCCAGTTTGGCTTCAAAAAAGTTGCACCATTTTTTTCCACCTTTTACCTGCTGAAACTGCAAAAAAAATGCCCGTACGTTATACCCAGGCTCACGCGTTTAAAGAGAGACAACAAATAAATTTAATTTATAACCTTCTTTTTCATTAAATTGGGGTTTTTTTTTTGTAAAGTTTATAGGGTTCTCGTTTCCTTGTCTGAAATTGGCGTGAAGGGATGACTAGCTTACAAGAATCCTTTTCTGTTGGGATTTTTTTGGTACTGTTTCTTATGATAGGGTCCCACCCCCTATCCCCCTGCAACTCTGCATGTATTTTATTTTTTCCCTTCTATATAACTAATTTTTTACTAGTAATCTGTTATACATTTGGGGTCTTCTTTTTTGTTTGACTGCAGGGAGTAATTTGAAAATCGAAAGAGTTTTTAGTATTTTATATTTCTATAGCAATTGTTAAGGCATGCCTTTAAAGGAGGAAGATTGCTGAGTTGGGTTGGTACAGTTGGAAAGAGGGGTGGCAGAGAGCTCAAAGCCTCCTCCGTCAGGTTTTGCCGGTTTGTACTAACTCTATAACTCCTCAGGTTTCTCTCTTATTCTTTTTCCATCATCTTCTCTCTCTCCAGGTCTTTCTTTCTTTTCTTTTTTCATAATTTTTTTACATATCCCATTTCTAATCGGTTCATATTTACATAGCCAATCTTCCTTTTGCACTTGTCACACTATATATATATATATATATATATATATATATATTGATACCCTTTTGTGTTGCTGTTTTGTTTTATATATAGGTTTCATCTTTCTCTTAACACACTTGCTTTCAAATACACCTAGAAAAGCCTTTCATTTCATTTCTTAATTTCCCACTCTTTAAAACCCTTCTCTGTTCTCATTTATTGCCATTACTTATTTACTTTTGAGTTTTGAGCATCTCCTTCCTCACCTCTCTTCAAACCTTTCAAAAAATACCTTGTCTTTCTTCTTCTTCTTCTTCTTCCTTCTTGCTTCATCATTTTTTTGTTTTTGTGATCAAAGTTCAAACCCAACCCAAAAGAGAATATTACATCATGCAGGTGGCAAAGAAAACTGGGATTCCAATGGCGGCCATAGACAGCAGCAACGCCTCAGCAACGACGGCGGTGATGAAGCAGCTTGACAATCCATACGAGATTGTGAGGCAACTGGCTTCCACCAACGCCGTCGTCCTCTTCAGCATGAGTGGCTGTTGCATGTGCACTGTGGCCAAACGCCTCCTCTTTGGCCTCGGCGTTGGCCCCACCATCATCGAGCTCGACCACCATGTTGCCGGCCCTGACATCCAAGCCGTCCTCTTCCAGCTCTCCGGCGACGGCCGACAGCCTATCCCCGCCGTGTTCGTCGGTGGGAAGTTCCTTGGTGGGATTGAAACTCTCATGGGTTGCCACATCAATGGCACATTGGTTCCACTCCTTAAAGAAGCTGGTGCACTTTGGCTCTGAAATATTTTCTCATTTCAAAGTTACCGGAATATTCTTCTGGGTCTTCTAGCCATATAGCTTTAATTCTTAAAATTTATTAGTACCAACCTTAATATAATGTTCATATTTATATTTAATATATGTGGATCATGATTTGCTCTGATCTTTAATCTTGTTTTCGTTATTTTGATTTTCTGTTTCCAAACTCATGTCTAGGCTTTCTCTTTCAATAGTAAATTAGCTAGCGCTAGGGTTGCTGTACAGAGTACGAAATGACGCCATTTGAGCTGAGCTTGTTTCTTGCTTGTCAGCTTCTTTGTCCCAAGGCATTAAAGTTAGTGAATTTCTCATTTCATTTCATACAACTTAAACTTTAGTAATTATATATATATATTGCCTTCATTACTACTTCAATTCTTGCTTCGTTCTTTTGTTTTTCAATATTATACACTCTGTTTATATATTTAATTATATTATCGTCCAAAAGCTATCTTTATGGTACTATATATTATGCTTTACCCAGTGTAAAAAGCATGCAATGCTGCCGGAGTCTATATGATCAAAGTGATTGCCGGTGACTGAAAAATGATAATATAAAAAGGGGGAAACAGTAGAGAGATAAGATCCATAACCATGAGGAGAGTGAGGAGGAACAAAATGGTGACACGTCATATTTCCTTACAATAAATGCTAAAGGCATATGCATATTGTAGAAAAAAAAAATCTCTTGGTTTGACTAACGGTATTTAATTTCAAAGGAAAATGATGTGTTAAACTTAATCAACATTTATTTAATTTAAATTGAATTTAGTTTAGTATAAGTAAATTGCAAGTACTTAACAAATAAATTACAATCTTCTCTCCTCTGTCTTGCTTATTTATGGTTGTCAGTACTGTGGTATGAGAAAGGACTCTATTTTTTCCTTTTTGGCTATATATGTAATGTATAACTATGATGAATTAATTCCCCCTAATTAAAGCAATTAGCTAGTAATTAAATTTGGAATATATATAATATAATGTTACATTAGTCCATGTGTGTGTAATGGATAAGCCTTGTGGAAATGTGTAGATAATTGTAGATTGTGATGATGATGATGAAGAGAAAGATTCGTTGTTGGCAGAGAGTGTTATAAGTGTGTTGAATTGATTTCTCATTTCTGCCTTGCCATATCATATATAAATATGAAAATAAGCTATAGTACTAGTAGTTAGTAAAATTTTCATAAGAGAAAAAGTACATATATAGATAGATATATGGGGATATTGTCTGTAAGGAAGGGCTCATATTGTATTGAATTAAATGAAGAAGAAGAAATACTATGATTGTGGAAGATGACAACTCTCTGTCAAACACACTCATTTGTTTTCTCCATTAATATGATCCCAAAAAACAAAAACCCTTGTTCAAAATCAAGATATGGGTTTTGTATTTCAGTTCATCAAGACAAGAGACTTTAAGATTGATGAAGCAATTAATAAAGTGAAAGGTTTTTTTTTTTTTTTTCTTTCTTTCCCAGGATCAAATAATATCATGTAAAGTACTTCCAAGTTCCTGCACCAATGAGACTTGTTACTGAAATGAAATTAATTAACATGTTTTGATGGGTATTTAATATATGACTTAGAAGTTGGAAGCAGCTGCAGGCCGCAGCAGACAATAAGGACAGGGCCAAAGGCAGAAGGGAAAATGATTACATGGTGAAAGCAATCATTTTCCATGTGGTTTTGATTTCCCGGGATTATGAAAAATCCCCTGTTTGTTTGTGTGAAATGTGAAATCATCTAACAAAAAACATTGAATAAGAAAAAAGAAGATACTACCATGATTGTGTTTGTGTGATTTGAGATAAGATCAGAAAAGAAAAATTAAGACTTGACATTGTTTTCTTATTTCCTCAAACAGATCATACTTTGTGCTTTCTGTGTGACCATCAATACTATCATGATTCATGAACCCTCTTTTTAACTAATTCGAAATTTGTTTTTTTTGTTTTAGTTTTTATAGTTTTTTTCTTCATGTGTATTGACTGTTTGTCAAACTTGTCTGACACTTTGACTGCTTATGTCCCAACGGTCATTGATCTTATATAACTGATGATTTCATCGTACTTTTGTTTTTGTTTTTCTTTACTTAAAACTTACAAAAACTCGTTAATAACTTAATTCTATAATCTTTGTCTCTTTATGCTTCATACCTTTTGATATTTCTGAAAGTTTTTACTTTAACTTTAATGCTAAGTGCTGAGAAATGCACACATTTTTTTACCAAGCTAAATAAAAAGAATCATATCTTTTACCTCAAAAAAAAAAGAAGAAGAAATGCACACATTTTTTTTTCCTTGGCAACAAAAAATGCATCTATGCTTTAGTTAATATTTCAATTCAAACCCAAATTAAGTTTACAATCAACTACTATTACTAGTCTTTGCAAAAAAAAAAAAAGAAAAAGAAAAAAATGTAGATTGAAGCTTTGTTGGCCCAAGTCAATATTTGGCCCAAAGACGATTGGGTCAAATCTAAACCCAACATCAAATATTGATCCCAACTCATTCTTTTGGCCCCAAAAAGCCCAATCCTACTCGTTTTTTTTTTAATTTTTTTTCTTTTCTTATACTATTATTTGGCTGAGATAAATGGTCAACGCCGAGTCACCTAATTTGGCGAAAAATAAATAAAGGTGGTCAACAAAAACAAGGTGGAATGAAAAATGAGAATTGAAAACCAATTTCTTCCAACCGAAGGTTACTGTTTGGGTGTTCCACACCTCTGTTTTATCGTTGACGAGAAATTAATGTAGTTTTAGTTTGGGTGCACCTTGAACCACCAGATCTCTGCCTTCAACTTTGATTTTCTCACCTGTTGCCCATTGTTTGAAACTGTTCAGAAAAATAAGAGACAGACAAATTAAAAAACCATCAAACAAACAGAAAAAAACGCCCACAATTTCTTACATCATCTTTTCTTTCTTTGATCTTCTTTTAATCCAAAATTTCGTTACCTTTCTTGTCAGATTAAAACCCACAAATCTGCTCTTTAAATAACACAACCAAGATTAAGAAAACCCAGGAATCTAGTGTCCCCTTCAGAATTCCGAACAATTTTCTCTTGTTTTTTCCTTCCATTGCAGGAAACGAAAACCAAACAGAGGTTTTTTCTGGGTTTTAGCAATCTGGGTCTTTTTGGTCTTTGGTGAAAAGGCGGTGAATGGTGGAATCAGAGGGGAAGAAGAGCAAAACGAGTGAGAAAATGAGGTGGAAATGGGTGATTGGAGCTTTCATTGCCATCATTATTGCAATTGCTTTGGCTTCGAGAAGTTCGCCAAAGATCTCTCTGTTTGGACAAACTGACAAGTCTTGTAGTTGTTCTCAGGTTTCACTTTCTCCCTCTCTGTTACTCTGTTCCCCTTTTTAATCTTTGAAATGAAACAATAAACAAGTCTGATATATGGCATTTCACTTTTGTTTTTTTATTCAATTGGCGCCAAATTCAGATACTCATTCCTGAATTCTTGTGATTATATACTTTAGCTTGTAAAATGTATTGCCAGTTTATATATTAATCATTCAGAAGTTATCCCCTGTTAGTCACGTTTTGTCTGGGTACTCATAACTCAGAAAATGGTTGATATATAGAATGAAATGAAGAGAAAATAGTGTTCTTTTGGTGCCAAATTCAAGTACTGAGTTAACTTTTGTCTGTTTTTGTGATCCACTTTTTGATTTATGAAATTCTCAACAGCCTTTACATGAACTCATTGAAATGTTTGGCCCTGTTGAACCTGTCTTTATAAATTGATTGACTCGTTTGTATAGCTTATTTTGTTTTATCTTTTGAATACATGCAGGACAAACACAAATATAGCGGGATTGTAGCGGACTGTTGTTGTGATTATGAGACTGTAGATCATATTAATAAGGAAGTTTTACATCCATTACTTCAGGAACTTGTCAAAACTCCATTTTTTCGGTATTTCAAGGTTAGTTTATTTCCCAATACCAACTGTTTGATGGAAATATTAGTTGAATGTTTTATTTCACTCTCATTTTGGAATGTTGAGGTGGGAACTGGAAAGCTTTTCAATATAAACAGTCTTATCTTATGTATTGGTTCATGATAGTTTTAGGAAACAAGACAAGTGGTGTGGCGAATAGCCAGTTTACTCGGTTTGAGCTTCAATTTCCACTTACCTTGTATTCAATTCCGTTTTGATACTCATGCTATCTTTAATTGTAGAGTGAAGAAGGAAGTGGTTCTAAGATTAATGCAAGTTGTGAAGTCGAAGCACATGCATAGAGTGAAAATTGTCAAGCTAGTTTTAGTTGTTCAGAAGTCTTATAATGATTCTTATGTGGGACAAACTTAAGTCTTATCGGAAACCTTTTGGTTTATCAGTCTTTTAGCATGCCAAGGTTAGGTTTTATATTTAGCTCCTTCTCCTAATGTTCTCTGAAGCCTACTTTATCGTCTATTGCCCTGGACAGGTTAAATTGTGGTGTGACTGTCCATTTTGGCCTGATGATGGTATGTGCCGTTTGCGGGACTGTAGTGTTTGTGAATGTCCAGAAAGTGAATTCCCTGAATCATTTAAGAAGCCTTACCATCGCGGCCTTCCATCGGATGATCTTAAGTGTCAAGAAGGAAAGCCAGAGGCTGCTGTTGACCGCACACTAGATAGTAAAGCTTTTAGAGGGTGGACCGAAACAGATAACCCCTGGACTAATGATGACGAGACAGATAATTGTAAGTCCAATTTGTACTTGACAGTTGTAACGTGTTTCAGTCTTATTTTTTCACCTGTTCTCATTTTGTGGTTGCTTGCTGCCTATGTCCTTGAGAATGCTTTGCAAAATACTTAAGATTCATTGCTGCTCTCTTGACAATGCCAGAGGACTTGCAATGAGAATGGTGGTGTTTTAAAAATTTATATTCCAAAAATTGATCTTGTAAGTTATTGTAAAATTTCATTTGCAGCTGAGATGACGTATGTGAATCTTCAACTGAACCCAGAACGTTATACTGGGTATACTGGTCCATCAGCCAGAAGGATATGGGATGCTGTCTACTCAGAGAACTGTCCTAAATGTGAGTTCTCACTACATTTACATGTCTCTGTGTGTGAATGATTGACGTCAGAACTCATTTTGTATGTTAATGTCATTAGACCCTTATCCTTAGCAATTCAATTTTGTGAGTATCAACTAAAATGTGTTGGATCCCTTCTCTGATTTTGTGCTGGATTCCTTGTTCATTACACTTTTAAGTCATGAAGATTGCAAGGGATTTCTCCTTCTAAACAAATTCTGCTATTTAGGAATATTCTGATGAATCACTTATTATTATCGCTAAAATCCTTTATTCAATTTTCCCCTGATATATGCAGATCCCTCGGAAGAGTTATGTCAAGAAGAAAAATTACTTTACAAATTGATTTCTGGTCTCCACTCATCTATTTCAATCCATATAGCTTCTGACTATCTACTTGATGAATCTACAAACTTGGTATAAATTCTCAACTTATTGTCACTCAATACTTATCTTCTATTTGGATAAATTTTATGTCATATGTGCAAAAAATGTTACAAAAAATTAACAATATTCTTTTATTTTTAATTTTATTTTCCTGATCTCAGTGGGGACATAATCTCAAATTAATGTATGACCGGGTCTTAAAATATCCAAATCGAGTTGAAAATTTGTACTTCACATTCCTCTTTGTTCTCCGAGCTGTAACAAAGGTGAGTAGCATGAGTACATACTGAATCTGTTTATGAACTTAGGGGAGCCTAGCATAATTGTATGCAAAAGCAAAATTTCATGTTGTCAAGCATTTTTCCCTCTTGAGCCTGTTACCTTAACAGAGCTAGCTTGATGTATTTCAGGCAACTGATTACTTGGAACAAGCTGAATATGATACTGGTAATCCAACTGAGGACCTAAAAACACAGTCCCTAATGAGACAGCTCCTTTATAATCCAAAACTACAAGCTGCTTGTCCACTTCCATTTGATGAAGCCAAATTGTGGAAAGGGCAAAGAGGACCTGAACTAAAACAACAAATACAAGCACAATTCAAAAATATCAGGTTTCTCTCGACTCCTTTTTAAGAGTACTTGTAAATAGCTTTAATTTCTTGTTTACTTGAAATATATTTGAGTTAGCTCAAGACAGGTCTGGATTCATTCAAAACTCCCCTCTATGATTTTTGACCTTAGATATTGTGCCACTCAAGTTGCAATGATATAATTACTGTCATTGGTTTTGCAGTGCATTGATGGACTGTGTAGGGTGTGAGAAATGTCGACTTTGGGGAAAGCTTCAGGTTCTTGGTCTGGGAACTGCTTTGAAGATTCTGTTCTCTGTTAATGGTCAGGAGCACTTGGGCCAGGAAGTAAGTGTCATTTCCTGCTTTGGACTCTCAATTGCCAGTTCTAAATCTTTCTAATGGATTATCAAGCATTCAAAAATTTTCACTTAAATATCAATTGTCCTTTTCCAACTATATTTGCTAGAGATATTGCTTATAGGAGATTTGGAACTCTTCCTCCAGAAACACTGACCTACAATTTTGTGTCATATATATAACATATTGGGAAAAGTCCTAGAACCATCAATAGTGACTTCCGTATGGTTAACTTCATGTTGATTTTCTCCTTTACATCTTTTTCTTACTATATTTATTTCGAATGACTGTTTGGATGCCATTTTATGAACATTGGAAATGGTGCCTATCCCTAAAAAGATCTGTTCCTATGTCTATTAAGCTGGTTTTTGCTTTTACTTTCTTATTACGGGATGCATCTAAGGTTGCCATTAGCAACTAGTTCTAAGTTCATTTGTCTAATTTACTTTTCTTTTCATGGGTTTGTATCTTGTCATTCCGCATTCGCATTAAAATTTTGTTTTCTTGACCTTTAGTTGCAGTTGCAACGGAATGAAGTAATTGCCTTGATCAATCTACTCAATCGTCTATCTGAGTCTGTAAAATTTGTCCATGAAATGGGACCGGCAGCTGAAAGAATCAGCGAAGGAAAGATTTCTTCTCCTGCTGGCCTGGGTAGCCCAGTCCAAAAGATATGGGAATCTATAGTTAAGAAATAGGTAAGACATTATTGATGTCCTGGCTTGTAGCATCTGTGACTTGCTGTTTCGCTTTTAATTTGCCTTACAACAAGCTTTTGTGCTGTTCTGCAGGTAATGAATCTAAAATGGCAGTTCAACATCAGAGAACCACAAATTACTTTCGAACTATAACATTAGGATTTTGGATATGTAAAATGGAAACTGTACAATCAACAGTTTTGTCATAGTTGTAGATTTTAAATTCATGTAAACATAGCAAGAAATGATAAAGGAGAAACGAAAAGATAGTATACTTTTTTTTCTGATTATATTCTCTTTTTATTTCAGTTTTTTAGAGCAAGTAATCTGATTTTATGTACACGTGGTTGATGTCAGAAACTGCTTGAAATGTTGTGAACCAAGTGTATATGTTAATGAACCTTCACTTTTTCAAAACAATACAAGACTAGATTCCAGAAGTTGTTTCAAAATCATGATTTACTATTAATTAAGATCTAAGATACAGGGTTGTCTGTATCTGGAAAATGGAAAAGGTCTATTGGATCAAGCACATGGATTGCTAAGGTTTAAGAACACTAGCTAGCTTGACTATGATACAAAGTGTTGATAACAAAAAAGAAAACATTGTCATTACCATAAAAATGTGATTATCTTAGATAGACAATGAAGTAAAGCATCTTTATGTTACTATAATACAGTACGTTAATGGTAGATAGACAATGAAGTGAAGCATCTTTATGTTACTATGATACAGTACGTTTATTTCCTCAAAATGATACACAGTACGTTAATCGTCCGAGATCCTGATTCGCCACTGCTTTTGGCCTCTGCTCGCTTGTTTAGGCATCTACAGAGGTGATACCTATGTTTATGTAGATAGGTGACGAGATACCATAGCCATCTTATCATCTGCAAATTAGCATACCCAAACACCGATTAAATACAAATCCCTTGGCTTATGTGCATTCATAACTCAGCAGATTAAATACAAATCCCTTGGCTTATGTGCATTCATAACTCAGCAGACAGAGTTGAGAAAAATGACTAACGACATCGTTGTCTGAGATTAGGCTTGTACTTAAAATATGCTTACCGTGACTTCTTTAGGCGTTTTGCAGGTCTCATTTTTTCTTTCCTCAATTCCTCAGGAGGTTTAACATCAATATATGGCTGCAAATAGTAGGAAAATGATTAGTAAAGGTGAATACTATTACTACTACTAAAGAACATAGATAACATTTAGGATCTTAACAGCAGGGTGAGAAGATTATCCATTGGATCTCTATGAGCCCAAAATAGGAATTACAGCAGATAAGAAAGGGTTTTTAGAGCATAAATGTTCAAGATAACATTTCCTCGATAAGTTCTAAATGGTCTACTATGATTCAAAGCACTTTAGAATAGTTCAATATGCTAATTGCCTATCCAACAGGCTAGTTAGAGGGAATAATAGGAGCACAAACTAAGGATTTGCTGCATAACAGAGACTAATATCATAGAATAAAAGAAGAGTAACATTAGCTACAGTTGGACCTAGGGAATCCCAAGACCAAAGAGTAACTAGATTAATTAATTGTACAGGCTTCATTATACATTGTGAAGTGTAAGAAAATTTCCCCTTATTTATCAGAAGTTACATACCTCGTCCCACTTCTTCTGAAGCTCCAGAAGTTCTTGACAGTAAGCAAGGCATTCAGCATGATATACAGCAGCTAACTCCTTTATCAAGGCCTTCCTTTTAATGATACCAATCACTGCACATAATGTATAATTTTGTGAGATAGATAGATGCACACAGTCTTAAGATTCATGCAAGAAATTCAATAAAGCCTACATCCAAGAAAATCATGATTTCTTAACCTCCCAAACCAAAAAAAACCCCCTTAACAAGAGAGTCATGGATCCAACACAGGAAAATCAAAGCAAGCACTCTGGTTGACTAGATGTGACATCAAACTGCAATTCCTCTCGCGTCAAGACCATATATAGCTATAATTTCCAACCTTAAGAAAATTGAAGTAATTGAAATGCATATGAGTTCAAACCAATGGTAGCTAGTTTCCCATGAAGCAACAGCAGCTAAGAAAGAATCGATTATTATCCTTCAAAAGACTAAGTGTTTAGCAAAGTAATTGTACAAATCATAAGATTACTAGTTCGTTCTCAACTAGAGAATAATACACAAGAAGAAACAGATTAATATAAAGGTTAAAGCAATTAAATTAAGTCAACTCAAAATGCACCATTACACCAACAGACAACAAATAATCAGAGCTATTTCAATTTTCAAGGATTAATCAAGCACTTTGAAGCCAAATTCAGAACTTTCAATCCAGAAACAAAAGTTCACCAAATTATAGTTTTCCAGAATCGCAAAACAAGCAATGCCCATAAAAAGACACTCCTTTTTAGTCCCAATCGACTAATTAACACTGACCCAAATTCACAATCAGAGAGAGTAAACAGAAATCATGAAGAAAAGGAATCAAAACCCTTAAAAGAGATAAAGATACCAAACAAATCAAAACAACAGAGAAAAAGGAGTTACTTCGACTGGGATCGAACGGAGGAGGAGGAGAAGGATGATCTGGCTGAGAAGAAGCAGCAGTAGAAGCAGCAGCAGGAGCAGGAGAAGGTTGATTTTGTTCTTCACTCATGGCGGAGGCTTTGGAGATTGCTTTCTGCTGTGCCCAGAAGATCAAAGAATCAACTTTTAACCTGGTCCAAGGGTTCTTCTGTAATTCCAATGGATAGGCCAAAAACTTTCAGGATTCTGCCTCTCTCTTTTAATGCACTTATTTTTCACTGGGTTTTTGTTTATGGGTTTTCAGCTTTGGCCTCTTTAACAAAGTCCACATTCTTGCAACTCTCTGCTCTAAAGTCTGGTCTGGTCCCCTGTTTAAGGTTTGGGAAAAATAACTATGGCAAACAGGCAAAGATTTGATTTTTTTTTTTCTTTTTGAGATTTGGTTAATTACAGTCGAGTATAATTGTAAAAAGTACGTATTTTTATTTCTTTTTCAATTTTACTACCACTGATATAGTAAATTAATTACGTACATGTAATTAAAAAAGAAAAGGGGGAAAAAAAGCAAAAAGGCAAGGGCAAAAAAACCAAAGTAAAGCAATACTTCCATCTTTGTCCCCTAACTAAGTTAAACCCAAACTAAACCCCTTTCGTTTCGAAGGGCTTCCTTCCAAAATCCCCGCAGCCATCGCCATGTCTCTTATTGCAGGCTCATATGAACGTTTCATTTGGGGATTCAAACTAAAACCCCTTACCCATGATCCTTCTTCTCAGTCCCTGACTCTCACCCAACTTTTCTCCTACCCGTCCCACACCGCCCCCATTACCACCGTAGCTGCCGCCGGTCCCGCCGCCGCATCAGGCTCCTCTGACGATACCGTCCATATCTATGACCTCTCCACAGCCGCTTCCCTTGGTCCCCTCCACCACTTCTCTTCCTCCGTCACTTCTCTCTCCTTTTACTGCCCTCCCAACCTCTCTTTCCCTCGCAACCTCCTATCTGCCTCTGCTGATGGCACTATCTCCATCTTTGACACCGAACCCTTTGTTCTTCTCAAGTCCTTTAGGGCACATAGAAAGAGTATCAATGATTTGGCTGTTCATCCTTCTGGGAAGCTTGCTTTGAGTGTTTCCCGTGATGGGTGCTTGGCTATGTCGAATTTGATGAGAGGGAAAAGGAGCTTTTGTTGTAGGTTGGGGAAAGAACCGACGGTGGTTAAATTTGATGTGAGTGGAGAGAAGTTTTTTATGGTTTCTGAGGAGAAAATTGGAGTTCATGTGGCTGAAGATGCTAGGTTGTTGTTTGAGTTGGACAACGAAAAACGAGTTCTTTGTGCTGCTCCTGGGGAGGTTAGTATCTTCAGCAATTTGTATTTTCAATAAAGAATGTAACTTTTTTCTCATATACTACTAGGTATTACATTTATAATTTGTTGGTTCATGAGGAATGAAGGAAAAATGAAAACTTACTGCTTTCAAATGTTTAGAGAATTATAGGCTGTAGCTCCCGGTTTGTTATGTAAGTGTGTTAGGAATTGAATGTTTTGGAGGTGGGCGAGTAGTCTTTATGTACTTTTGTTATTGGTTGATTGAATTGGGTATAAGTTGATAGTTTTCTGCCCAAGTTTGATAGAAGAAGAAAGCTAAAGAGTCAAAAAGCTACAAGCTCAACTCATTCACCTTGTAGATGGAACCATTTTAAGGATCTTAAATGTTTCCTAATTCATAGTTCTCAAATTTCTTTTAGTACTTTTATGATACTTGTTCCATTGTGCATTTCTTGGGCTCATTTATTTATAACTTCAAGTTCTAATGACATGCTATGTGTTGGCAGAGTGGGATTTTGTTTACTGGGGGTGAGAATCGTAGTATTACAGCATGGGACACAAACAGTGGGAAGATTGCTTATTCAATCGAGGACGCACATTCTACCCGTATAAAAGGTATTGTTGTGCTCACCAAAGATGTTGCTGGTGAAGATGATCCATATTTGGTGGCATCAGCATCATCTGATGGGTTTATACGGGTTTGGGATGCTCGAATGGCTATCAAGGGGAAGCCAACTCCATTGGCTGAGGCTAATACAAAGTCCAGACTTACTTGTCTTGCTGGATCATCTCTCAAATGTGAGTATTCTGCTTGTTCATGTTTGTTGGCACATTTTTGTTTATGTAGTGAACTTACGGCTATGTTGTCTTTCGTTGACATCAACATAAACCATTTAGATTGGCTCTGTGGTCTGTTCTTAATAACGTAATTATCTAATCTGAAGTTCTTAGATGAATTTATTTTGAGGTGATAGACCTCCTGAACTCTATTTACTGTTTTTGGAGTGTGTATACTGTAAGTTATGCTTGCTTCATAATATTAAGTTATGCCAACAGCAAAAAAGCTAAGAGATTATGATACTGAGCCATTTTCATTATTTTGTGAATTCTAATTGTTATTAACAATCTTTTATATCTTTCTCAGCTTCTAAACGACTGCAAATTGGAAAGAGAGCTCCTAAAGAAGAGCAGGATGGTTCAGAAGACCTATAAACAATAGAGTAGAAGTTTACTTGTGCTGGAGAAGGGGGTTTAAGGGCACTCATGGTTGCTGAAAACCTCTTGGCAATGTTGGGCCCTGTTACTCTCCAATGAAATCAATTTTGACTAGTGATTATTATGTTCATATTGATTTTGGATGTTATAATGTATCATTATATTTAATTTTACGCTTAGTATTATGTTCAATCTTGAGGTTCTTATCAAATTTTCTGTCATGTAAAACAGAAATTTTAGTAGGTTGACCCGATATGAAAAATGCATATTGCCAGCAATTGGTCATTTGGTTGCAGTGGACTGATCATGACTTTGAGTTTGAGTTGAACAATTATATGCAAATAATTGAAAGTAACAAATTTAAGAACTGAAGGTTGAACTTCAATCACAGAGGGACTGGTAGCAAGAGTTCTTTATGGTGTAAATATTGATGGAGATTGGAGACAAATCGATATCGGTAAAAAAATGTACATCTGGTCTGATTACTGATATGTAGCATAGCAATGCTGTTTATGCAACAGGAAACGGCATTTAACTGCTTTCTAGAAAGTTTTATTCAAGAGTATAAATAATCTGTATTTCTTGTAGCTATCTTCCTTGAATTCGTACAAGATTGAAGCTGCCTCTTATTATTTGCTTGCTCAGCGTCAGGAAACCATGGACAAAGCATTCATCTGAAATGCAATCAGCAACCTTGGCCCAGTAAGAAAATGTCTGCATGTTGACAATAAAAAATGAGTAAGGACCTCAGCAATTCAAAGCATAGAACTAGTTAATACAAGCTCTCTGGATGTACTCAGAATGGAACTGATCACTCCAATTGGCCAGGTTAAACCTGTAGTGATTCAATATGGAGACCAAACTAGTTCAGCATTCAACTCACTGTTGATCCAACTCATTGGATAACCTAATTGGATGCTCATAATTTTAGGCAGCATTATAGAAATTTGAAAGACTAGTTGCTTAAGCACAAATTAAAGCAGTAAATCAAAGCTGAAATCTAGCATTGCTCTTATCACAGAAAACACACCTGCTATGCACAGGATGTCAAGAGCTTTGGAACACGCCTAGGCCTAGCATTGCTTCAGGCGCATGGCGACGTCTCATTGTGTTCTCACATTGACATGGTGAAAGACCGCAAGAGATGTCTGATATGGAAAGCAGTGTCAATGACAGGAAGGCATATTCCTGACTATTCCTATTTGGGGTTACTTGCTTAAGTGAAATCTATCAGAAACCATGTAGAAATTACCTGCAAACCAGAAAATCCCTCATCTTAGCTGGTTCAAAACAAAAGGAGCCACAAATTGCTAGCTGAGAGCTGCTTACTGCTTCATTTTCTTTCAAGAATCTTGCCTGTTTTGCTGATAGCTTTGCTGGAATTTTTTGCTTATAAAGGCTAATCACTTGTGATCTGCTCAACCTAAAAGTCCTGTGCAACTTCCCCAGTGACTAAAATGTGCATTTGCCTGGAGTGTGATTTGGCCTCCTTGATTGAAAATTCTAGTATTGCTAACAAAGCATATATGTCATTTACTTTTGGATGAGATCGATCAGCAACACGAAACTCATTTAGATGTCCATTTATTTGTAACCAGCTACAGCCAGGTATTTTCTTTAGTCCTTTGTCTTTTAGAAGTCTCCTCATTTCAGCGAATTTATCCCACTTTCCTGCAGCTGCATAGATGTTGGACAGTAAAACGTAATTTCCAGCATTTCTTGGTTCCATTGTTAAAAGTTTCTCAGCAGCAAACTCCGCAAACTTAGACTCAGAGTGCAACCTACAGGCACTCAACAAGGGGCCCCACACACGAGTATCTGGTTTGAATGGCATTTCTCTGACAAGCTCTCGGGCTTCATTGATATGTCCAGCACGCCCTAGTAAATCCACAATGCAGGCATAATGTTCTTGGCTGGGTTGGCAACCATAGATTTCCCTCATCTCCTTAAAAAATGCTCGACCTTCTCTAACCAGGCCTGAATTGACACAGGCAGTCAGTAGCCCAAGGAAGGTAACTTGGTCCAGTTTCAGATTCAACCGCTTCATCTGGTTATACAACTCAAAACATTGTGACCAGTCCCCATGCTTAGCGTGTGCACTGATCATTGAGTTCCACGTTATGATATCCTTACCATCAATTTCTTCTTCATCAAAAAGCTTTCTGGCCATATCTATGCATCCGCATTTTGCATAACTGATGAGAAGTGCTGAATTGACAGACGACAGCAAGTTCAAACCAAACTTCATCGAGTACCCATGAAGGCATTTTACTTGCTCTAGCGCCCCTGTATTTACACATGCAGGTAAGATGTTGATAACTGTTACAAAATCGGCTTTAACACCATCTGCTTTCATCCTGGAGAAAAGAGAAAGTGCATCAAGATTTTGATCATGGTTTATACAGCCTTTGATCATTGAGCTCCATGAAACCACAGTCTTGTTTGTTAGATTTTCAAAAATTTTCCCTGCATAATTTAAGCAATCGCATTCGCAGTACATATCAATAAGAGAATTATGAACTGACACCTGATAATCTGAACCATTTCTCACTACATGAGCATGCATTTGTTTGCCCCACTCAATAGATTTTAACTGCCTAATCGAGGAAATAGCAGGAATAGCTGTGAACAAATCTGCTCTAACCCCAGAGTTTGCCATGCACCTCAACTTTTCAAGTGATTCCTTAGGCTTTCCATGTTGAGAATAAGCGGAAATCATTATATTCCACACAACAAGGTCCTTTTCCAGCATCCTTTCAAATAAGGATTTTGCATACTTCAAACTACCTAGTTTTGAATACATTGACAATAAAGCAGTATTCACAGACAAATCCTTACTTAAATTACTGACTAGAACAAAACAATTAACAGCTTTTCCATTAACCAACGAACGAAAAGCAACAGTTTCCCTCAACAAATTAATTATAGAGACCAAACTTACACCATAAGAAGGCTCAAAAATCAAACTTTTTAAATC
Source organism: Corchorus capsularis (assembly GCA_001974805.1). Taxonomy (NCBI): domain Eukaryota; kingdom Viridiplantae; phylum Streptophyta; class Magnoliopsida; order Malvales; family Malvaceae; genus Corchorus; species Corchorus capsularis. Next base: position 18,056 of record AWWV01011817.1, on the reverse strand, counting down.
ATCCAAATCCTTAACAGGCCTTTCATCAACCACCTCTTGCTCAAACTCACCAAATCCCCTGTAGAACTCCATTAGGGCATCATTCACAACCTCAAACGAATCAAAACCCAATTTTGCCAATTGCCCATGAACCATTTTCCCATAGTCAACATCAAACAGACAAGAACAAGCTCTTAGAATCAAAGGGTAAGTCTTCTCATCGGGGTACATGGATTTTTTTACCACCATGTCCTTGTAAACCAAAAGGGTCCTTCTAAATTCACCCAAAGCATCGAAATTTCTTAAAATTGCGTTGTAAAGATTTGAACTTGGGATGGTAATGGAATCAAAGAGTTGCAAAGAGAGGTTGAGGAGACCAAAGTTGGCGTAAGAATCAATGAGGTGAGAGGAAAGAGTTGGGTTTTGATGGAGGCCATGTAGGATATATCTTGCATGGATTTGTTGGAGTTGCTGTGGATTCTTGCAGAGGTTTAACAGAGATGAGGAGTTGCTGCTGAAAAGCCTTGTTTGGATGGCGGGAAAGTGAGGGAATTGGAGGGGGAAAGAGCTGAGAAAATGTCTTGCCTGTTGAGCGGGAAGCATGTTAGGTGTTGACTGTTGAGGGATTTTGGAGGCTAATGGGCTTTGTAATTATTATTGTGTAATTTATATAGTTAATACAGTTTCAAATGAAAATTTTTCATTTTTAACGAAAATTGTTTCAGTTAAAAAGTAAAATAAAATAAAAAATAAATACTATAACAAAAGTCAAAATACTTAAAAAGCTTGTAAAATTTCCAAGCAACCAATAATAATGGAAGAAATTAATAAAGAAAATGAAATTTCAACTTTTTATTTATTTATTTTTCCGTTGCAAGACATATGTCTTTTCCCTCTTGAAAATTGAAATACAGTTTTTTTACTTCCTCTTATAATAGATTCAAAAGATTCCATTTTCTTCAACCAAAGCAATCTCTCACTTCCGCTTCAATTAACGAATAAAAAAGCTAAAAAGAAAAACCCTAACGGACTTCCCATTTTCAAATCTCTCTTCTTATGTTGGTTATAAATCTCACCTTTTTTTTTATATATTTTTTAGTTCCAATATTACCTTTAATTCGATCTGTCCTGATTTTCAAGTTATTTCTTTTAGCCGATCAGAGCTGTAGCAGTTGCCGGAAATTCGCGCGAGTTGACTTTTCAGCACGATTCTTGCGAGGGGAAAGAAAGCTAATCAAGGTTTGCCTTTTTTTTAGAAAATTTGGATCTTTCATTGCTTAGCTCCAAAACAAAGTAGTATAATAAATTATCTGTATTTGTCTTTTAGGTAGAGTTTTGATTCATTGATTATAAATTGCAGTTTTAAACTTTATCTGTTTGGCATTTGGGATTTTTCAAAGCAAGAGATGTTAGATTCAGAGAGAAGATTGATATCTGTTTGACTCGAATTAGTTATACTTATAAATTTGTAACTAGGGCAGGAAACTGAGGAAACGTAAGACAATGGAATGTGAGAACTTACACTGTTAAATGTTTGTCTCCTGAGAAATGTTGAAAGTGAATTGAACTATAAAGACCATGACATGTAGAATGTAGGAGTAGGACTATCTTCTCGGTTTTAACTTAAAATGCAGACATGGAAATGAGGTTTATGTTACTGGTGCGGTTTTCTAAAGGGTTGTGCTTTATAGCTCATATTGTTCTGTTATTATATAGGAACTCAAGGGCCGCTTGGAAGGATTACAGTATATTTAGTGGAGTGGTAGAACATCACGGCTTGGATTCAGAAATGACAGATGCAAGCCGAGAGGAACATACACAGAGGGAAACAGGTTTCTTTTCTTTTTGTTCTTTGAGGCTTACTTCTTTGCTTTTGGATTTATGTAGATTCTGAATTCACACATACCGAGAGATCCTAACCTCACACACTACCACATAGATGCATACAGAGTGTAGCGTTCAGTATCTAAGCATGTAGGCAATTAAGCATCATGTACATGTGAAGATATATACACAAGCGTAGCTAATACAATATTCAGTTCCTTTTGTTCTTTATATTTGTCCACTACCTTTCATGGCAACTTTGGCTTCATTTCAGAAGTGCTGGTATTAAAGGGGTGGCAAAGCTGTCTACACTCTACAATCATTATCAGTTTTATTTTATTTTCTAGGATCAGTCTACTTTGGTTCTGGTTGAAACTTGCTTATTATTCTAGTGTGCAATCAAATATTGCCTCATTAACTCAGTCTTAGTCTTGTCACCGTGGTGCTTTTGCAGCTTTTTATTTGTTTACTCAGCAAAGACTTCCGGCTTGCAAACCTGTCCTGACGCCAGCATGGGTAAAGACAACAAAAACGATCTTTAATACCTGATTTTTTTTCATTATCTCTGCCTAGTATTCAATTACACTTTCTATTTTGGTCATCTTTAATGAATTACCCCAAAATATCTGATTCGTGTCATCTTATTTTTGCAGGTTATTACAATATTTTTGTTTACAGGGTTCATTTTCATTCCTGTTGGCCTTGTTACCCTGCGTGCTTCCCGTAGTGTAATTTTCCATTCCCCTTGGCTCTTGTGATCTATGTGGTTGTTTATCATGCTTCTTTCCCAAGCATTTTGTTGTTAAGTTAGAACATAATTGTGACCAGTTTTGTTTGATTGGTAGGTTGTTGAAATCGTGGAGCGATATGATGCTGAATGTGTACCTGAGCCATTTTCTATTGATAAAGTTTCATATATCCAGGATGACTCAATTCCTAAGAATTGTACACTTTTCTTAAAGGTGATACTTCCTTTCTGCATTGACTATAGCTTCAGTGGAAATATTCTTCCTTTCTAAGTGTTCATGTATTCCCTGACCATCTTCAATGCTAGGGAAGTGTCTTGCATTTGATTCTATGCAAGCTGTATCTTGAACCACATTTTGTCAGTCATTACTCATTAGAATGCATATCACTGCAGTAGACTGTCAGCGTGCAACTGGTTGTCTCTTTCTTTTGGGCAAAGTACATTTTCCTGTCACAAGGCTTTAAATTTTACTATCATTCTAACCTCTTGTTATCATTTGGAAATTTACTTTATGAAAGTTGGAAGGAATGGTCCCTGAACTAATGTGTAACCATAAAACATTCTGCATTTCCAAGTTTACTTCTAGCTGCTCTACTGTGTCTATCAAATACAAAGTAGTTGATGAAGTAAAATTAACTCTCTTTTGCAGTGAATTAAGTGTATATTAAGGAAGCTTGAGATGTTTTCTTGACACTTTTTCTTTTCTTTTAAAATATCCAATCCTTTGACTTCTGGTTGTTTCTGCACTCTTCTTTTACTATTTCCTTTTATCCCTTTTTACCATACCCTTAGTAAATGATCTCTATTTCATGGAGTAGATGCTGAGAGAACAAGCAACTCGCATCAATACATCCTTTATTAAGCTGCATGTTATTGGTTTTGTGGTACTTCTGTGTTTATATACTCCATGGATGGTGTTGAAAACTTTTCTTCACTGTGGGATGCTTGTTTCATAGTTGTTTATTTTGCTTTGTAGGTGAACAAGTACATGAAAGCTCCAATTCACATTTACTATCAACTCGATAATTATTATCAGAATCATCGACGGTGCGGGCTCTTTCACTTGATGAGTATATGCTATAGCTTAATAACATTAATGAGAAACTGATCTTGAGCAATTGAATTTTTTAAATGAACCATTAAGGGGTTTGTTGCCCTACTTTTTCTTTTTGTCGTCTGTTCACTCCAAAATAACTTTCTAGGCTGAGTCCTGCTTACAATTTTTTCATTGTTTTTTTACCTTAGTAGTATACTTGTTTGTTATTCATGATTAGTTGAAATATCAAAAATTTCTTGGCCATCTCCCATTGTTTCTTTTATTCGCACTTGACTGGTTTTAAATGTTCTCTCCAGGTATGTCAAAAGCAGAAGTGATCAGCAACTCTTACACGGACAGAAGTATCAGAGCACAAGTTCCTGTCAACCTGTGGAGTTCAACAATGATCAGCCTATTGTTCCTTGTGGGTTGATAGCATGGAGTTTATTTAATGATACATTTTCATTTATTCGTGAGAGAGCAAAACTCAAGGTCAATAGAAAGAACATTGCCTGGAAGAGTGACCGGGAACACAAGTTTGGAAAGAATGTATATCCTTTCAATTTCCAGAATGGAACCTTGATTGGTGGTGGAAAGCTGAACCCAAGAATTCCTGTAAGTATTAGCTCTTTTATCTAGCATCAAATTACTCCTTTACTCGCAAATCTGTTCTGAATTTACCAACTGGAAGATATCCTACAATAACTATGTTTCTCCTTTTTTTTTTTTGAGAACAACTTCTGTTCTGAATTTACCAACTAACTATATTTCTCCTTTTCATGATGTTAATACAGCCTTTTTCCATATTCAGTTATGTATTCAGCTAAAGCTTGAGATGTAATATAATCTTTTGGTTTTGTCTTTCTTGCTCTTATTGGCACTGGTGAATGGATGCTCTAATATAATAGCTAAGCGACCAGGAGGATCTTATTGTGTGGATGCGTACATCTGCTCTCCCTAGCTTCCGAAAGTTATATGGGAGAATTGAGGAGGATTTAGATGCAGATGATGTTGTAGTTGTCCACTTAATGAACAACTACAACACTTACAGTTTTGGCGGTAAAAAAAAGCTTGTTCTCTCAACATCAAGCTGGTTGGGTGGAAGGAATGACTTCCTTGGTCTTGCCTATGTCTTTGTTGGTTCTTCGTCTCTTATCCTCGCCCTTGTCTTCTTGCTACTACATCTAAAATACCGAAGGTAAAAATCTGAAAGGTAATATACAAGATAATTTTGAATTCTACAAAAATTTCATCGGAAGTCCTATTGATGCATATATTATCTAGAACTACTTTCCCTTAACAAAACATTAGAGTTATCTAAACAACTCTCCGTGGATATCGCTTCAGTTTCAGATTTTTATATATCTTGTACTGCATCATCCTTTCTTTATCTGCATTATTGTGTTAAATAGCCATATCATTTCTGTTTGCAGGCCTTATGGGGACACGAGTTATTTACCTTGGAACAGGAAAAGCCTTTCAGGGTGATGATGTGTGGAGATCAAGATACGTTATTCGAACTTCCAAAACCAGTGAGTGATTTCATACCATGTAATTCGAAAAACAGTTTGGTTTTCCCTTTCTTCTGACATTTAGTTAGGAACAAGGGCCAGAAAAAAATTGAGTGTATACATGTTAAATTGTTCATAGCTTGAGAGAAAAAACATTTATGAGGCCATTTCTATACGTGACAATTCAATGTACAAAATTAGACTCCTTCGGAATTCTCCTTTATGTTGCATACAATAAAGTTAAAATACCCCTTTTCTCCATTGATGAGAATTGATGTTCAGGTCCCCATTGGCCCTCCAAAACACGATTGGTTTCCATTATTTTTCTGATTTATCACTCTTACCCTCCTATCCTATCTTATTAGAGTTAGAAAGAGACCAGAATCAACCACAATGTTCAGACACGTGAAGTTAATCTACACTGCACGTGCCACTGTCCCACTTATTAAATCCAAAAACTAGCAGTCGAACAGTTAAGGGCAAAGGAAAGAACAATGGATCGCAATCTTCATGTTACCTTGTAGCCACGGTTGGACTCTTTCCAACTGGCTGCTTTCTTTGTAATTGTCCCTGTCTTCTCTTGTTTTCTTTTCTTTCAAACCGCGTTGAACCTTGAAAAGAGCAGTCAGTGGCTGTGGGCCGTTTTTGTTTGGTGGTGACTGGTGAGGTTTTTGTCATGTGTTTGCATGGGAACGCAATGTGGAAAGAGCTAATTTGTCACATTCTTAATTATTGATAACCATATAGTTTTACTAGTGCTAATCTATGCACCTTTTATTGGGGTTTTCTTCTCAGTTACTTTCTAATCCTTATCCAGAAATTATAGACGGAAACTTGGTTGCGAAAAGAAGCGAAATTTTTATGCTGTAGGAATGAGGGAAACTAACTGACAAATTCAGAACAAAATTTTGTATTTCCATGTTGATTTGAGCTGAGAAATTGAATGCAACAGTTACTGATACGTAATGGTTACTCTATTTCTATGATCTTGAAAAGCTCTTTGCTAAACATACATTAGAAATTGTTTCAATGGCCCTATGTTTATGAACAAAGTAGCTTCATGAATGATGATATATGGGATACCTATGGCTATATAGAAGTTGCTGTATTTTCTTCATAAATTCATATCAATGTCATAAGCAATTCCAATCGCTATGAAGTTTAAAAATGAAAGTTTCCATAATTCCATTAACGTTAAAATCAAAATGTACTTGCATAACTTTATCTGCATTTTTGGTCTTCATAGAAACTGTTTTAGTTACACCAAAATGAAGCTTAACAAAACCTATACAAAAGGCCTGAAGGTTTGTCAAAATTAGAACTTTATACAAGAAATGGATTGCTCTCTTTGTTCTCTGAAACCATCAGTTTGATATCACCGCTTTAACTGCCCGTGCAAAAAGTATATGCTAAGTTCTCCTCCCTTCGATTCCTTGACTTAGCTGAGAGGTTGTCATTCCGTGGTTGAGAAATTGCAACCAACAAAAGGGTGAATGAACATAAGCAATTCGTAAATTCTAGCATGAATGAATTAGGAATGAATTAGAGTATAAACAAAGGGAACTCACCGTGATTTTTTACACAGACCTTTGTCCATTGAAGGTGCAATTTCTATGCTTCAATCAAGAACTTGTCACACTTACTGCGGCATCTCTTCCTGGATAACATCAAAGTGTCACAATAGATAGTAACTTAATAAGTGCAAAGTTTGACTAGGGCGTATCTAACTGCTAGCTTTTGAAAGAATGTGCTAGGAGATATGGGTACTACTAATTTTATATGCTTGAGTGCAATATATAACTTAACAGTGAGCATAGTTGGAATTGGATACCTATTTACCCGTTCTCCTTTAGCAACATCTTCAAGGGAAATAAAGCATGGGTTGTATCCAATGGCATCAAACTCTCCCGTGGTACGAGCAAGTGTAGCGTATTGACACTCCTCTCTTACCGGATTGTAGGAACAAATTAGCTTATTATGGAAGTAAATCATGATTTCGCCGTCATTCAAAAAGATGAGTGGATAATAAAAGTGAGCCACAAATTGAGTCAGATATGGATATATGTGAAACTCTGCCACCCAGGATTCCTTGACCCCATACTCCTTCATAACCCAGATATCAAATTCCAATTGCAAATAACCATCGGGACGGAAGCAACATGCAGATAGACAGCCATCATAGACCCCCAACCTCAAGTTATCAAATGAAGCCAAATCTGATTCGAACTGAGGTGGTACAGGCATTTCACCAAACAGATCGTTTTCAAAGTTAAAACAAGTAATTTTACAACCTTGTGCCCAATGAAGAGTTCCATGCAAAAAAGAGTCAAACCCCAAGGAAGTAATAACATTAATATCATCAGGTACATTTTCAATGCTTCTCCATGACCTTTTGCCCAAGGTGTAGATTACAGCCTTTTTTAGCATGCCAAAGAGTTCTTTGGTTCTAAAAGTAAGTAACACTTTGAATTCATTAGTTTTGGAATTGAAGCCTAACCCAAAAGATCTACCATAACGAGCAGTATGATCAGGAACTTGAATAGTGATGTACTCACCTAAAACTGGGTTGCATACATAGATGAGTTTCTCTTCAACCCCAGATAAGCAGAGCAATCCATTGCAAGAATTGACAAGGCTAAAGGACCCAATGTTTGGTAAGTGAAACTGCTGAGTAAAATCCATCTTCTCAAATCGGAAACGATTAGTTCCAGAAGAATCTTCAAATACCTGGGATAAGAGTAACCGTCTGGATTCGCGCTTGGGCGGTTTGTTTTTGATCAAGATGCAAGTGGGTGATACCGAGAGGTGAAGCTTGGCGAATTCGGGACTGGAAATGATACGAAACCAAGTCTTGCAAACGCACCTGCATTTGCCAAGTGCCATTATGGGAAGCCTTACGAATATCTCCATCAGCAAATCTGCCACCTGCAGCGGCCCTGTTCCTTCATTTTCATCATCCCTCTTCCGCACTTGGGACCTTGATGTCATTTTCCTCGTTTTCACACCCATTTTGAGACTTTTTTTTCCCCTCACACTATGTTTTTCCACTGTTTTTTTATCAATTCAATTTAAATCTATCTTCTTAAGGATGAGAGAGGTAGCAGTTAGAAGGGAAGTCTTCCCTCTTCCCGGAAAAGTCTCAGTTATGGAGAAACTTTTGGCAAAACTGCAGGGTCAACCTTTTATGGGCTTTTAAACGACAGGCTTGAGATTGAGATAACTACCAATTTTGATGGGCTTTGGTCATTAGAAGTATAATAATCAACTGAACCCAATGAAAATTTCCCACACTTGCTTGATGTATTAAACTAAAATTTTTAAATTTCTCATATGATTTATGAATATACGTGTATATATATATAAAGAAACCAAACATAATCAAGGAAAGAAACCAAAGCAATCAATAAGCAATCAATCAATAGCTTGAGAGAAAGAACATTTATGAGGCCATTGCTATAGGCGTGACACAATTCAATCAATGTACAAAATTGGACACCTTTGGAATTTCCCTTTATGTATTGCATACAATGAAGTTAAAATACCCCTTTTCTCCATTGATGAGAATTGATATTTAGGTCCCCCATTTGGCATTGGCCCTCTAAAACACGATTGGTTTCCATTATTTTCTGATTTATTGTTACTCTTATCATCTTATCTCAATTTAGAGAGTTAGAAAGAGACCAGAATCAACCACAATGTTTAGACACGTGAAGTTAATTATATAGTATACTGAACGTGCCAATGTCCCACTTATTAAATTCAAAAAGGTGCACTCGACTAGAACAGTAAAGGGCAAAAGAAAGAACAATGGAACGCATCGCAATCTTCATGTTACCTTGTAGCCACGCACGGTTCGACTCTTTCCAATTGGCTGCTTTTCTTTCAAACCGCGTTGAACCTTGAAAAGAGCAGTCAGTGGCTGTGGGCCGTTTTTGTTTGGTGGTGACCGGTGAAGTTTTCTTCATGTAAACGCATGGGAACGCAACGTGGAAAAGTGCTAATTTGTCGCATTCTTTGTTATTGATAACCATATATAATTTTACTAGTGCAAATTTATGCACCATTTATTGGGTTTTCTCAGTTACTTTCTAATGCTTATCCTGAAATTATAGACGGAAACTTGGTTAGTTGAGCTTTCATGAGCATGGACCAGTGATGATCTTATGGAGAAAGAAAGGCATCTAATTGCCTCTTCCTTGGGGAATTTACTTTGTCTTGTCTTGATCATATGGATGAACTACGAGCTAACCTTTGCGAAGAAATTTATTGTAGAAAGGAAAAAAAAAAAAGGTAGGATTTGAGAATATCCGAAATGGCATAAATTATAATTCTCCACAATGCCCATTGTATTATTAGAAGGCAAAAGCTCGTAGTTACTATAGAAATTAACCACCTTAAATCTTATGGGATGGTGCAAGTGGTAAGGGTTTGAGCTTAGTTCAGAATAATTAAGAAATTAACGAGAATTCAATATAAATTAAGAAATTTCTTGAATAAACTACTTACAAATTAAACAAAAACTAACTAAATTCATATTATGTGGAACTTGAACTCAATAATTTACGATTTAGTACATTCACATTTAAGCTAATATAACTCAGGTGTGACTTGTTTTATTTGATTTTGAATCCAACAAAGTCTCACAAAAAGAAATATATAACAAGAGGAATTGACGGTTTACTCTACCTTTTGAAATTGAGTTTCATTACCAAGAAAAGAGAGATTAGTTGTAAATTCCACATAAAATAAAATGATCTAGAAGGTCTTTCTTGTTTTACCAAAAAGAATATCTTTTTTTGACCAATGAAATGTTCCAAAATCAAAGAATCTCATATTTAGACTTCCTTTTTTTCTTTTTAAAGTGTATACAAAATTCTTCTAACTGTCTAATTGTAGAAAATTAGAATTAAAAAAATGTTTCCAAAACAAAAAATGGATTAAAAAAAAGAAAAAAGAAAAAGGAGAGAAGACTAGGTCAGACCGTACGAAGCTCACTGCTCACGTGGGTTAACCTCCATCTTTAAATAATCTTTGTCCGTTAATGGTCCAAATTGCCAACTAAGTTCCACTCGTTTTCTTTCTTATTTTAAGCTCTCTGCTTTTTTCCCCTATAAATACTCTGCTTTCATCTCCAACTTTTCCCCACAGCCATAGCCAGAGCTTAAGCCAAAGCCACTTTCTCGAGAAAAAAAAAACAGCCTTTTCTCTCAAAGAGCCCAATTCCCTTTACGATCTCTTTCATGTAAAACAACCCAAAAAAAGAAAAAAAGAAGCAATCTTAAAAACCCAAACAGCCAAACTTCGATCAAGCTTTTTCAATCAATTTCTTATATTTCTAAAGATGGTGATGATGAAGAGAGAGGTGGCAAAGAAGCAAACCTGGGGTGCAGTGGCGCCTTCCCGTCACGTTTCTCGAAGAACATCCTCTTCATCTTTTCCAAGGCTAGAAACCATTCTTGAAGAGGGTGGAGTTGAATATAATTCATCTCTCTCAAAGAAAGTCTTCCTTGTTCTTCCCATCGCTTTGTCTACAGCTTTCTGGGTTTTGCTTTGCAAGGATGGGACGACTCTTTATGCTTGAAATGTCCTTTTTTGCTTGATGAAAGAGATTTTTTTGGGTTAACAATGGGCTCTGTTTTTTGGATGATGATCTTCAATGCTTTGGAGATACAAGAGAGAGAGAGGCCATGATCAGAATCCGGGAAAATGGTGAAAGCATGGGGCAAAAAAATAACAAATAATCAATGCTCAAGGAGAGATTGGTCAAAAATAAAAGTTTCTAATAGCATTGTTTAGTACTTTTAATCTTTGGGAATGTGAGATTGGGTTGTGTAATTTGGACTTTTGGGTAATGATATTTGTATAAATTTTTGTTTTGGGATGTTCCAATCTTGTAAATCATGTTTTCTTATATCATTATCAATCTAAAACCTCTCTCTATTCTCTGTTTTTTTTTAATTCAAAGTTTCTGATTTATTTAATGAGTTCTTACTTTCTTGTTTCCCCTCATTTTTGCCATTGGAAGTAGTATTTGCTTGAACTCAATGGTTTCTTGCAAACAGGTTGAAATATTGAATGCCAATAAATAACTTATATATCATCAATCCAACAAACTTGTTTTCTTATCCATTTTTGGTGTTTTTTAAGCCATACTATATATAGTAAGTAGTTACAACCAAGCCATCAAAATTCAAAGCTTAGCATCACTTTTATGAAAATAAATGAAGGCATATAATTATAACTGATGGAATTAGCCTTTAGGGTACAAAACTTCTGCATCTCTGTTTTCTACTAACCATATGGAAGGTTGGAATAGATTATAAGTTATTTCTAAAAATCGTAAGTGTATAGGCTATGGATACAGATGATGTAAGCCAAAGCCAATTATAAGAATCCTGATTAGTGAATATAATAATAATACCATTGAATTATCAGCTAACTGTTTTGATTAGTTTTTGAAAATTTCTCCATTACAATTGAGTTTGACAATTTTAGAAAGTTCTTTAAAAGCTTAAACATCATTAGCTGACATGATCCAACATTCCAACAAGACATCTTCTTATTGCGGCAGCCTGGTTCAATGGTTGCTTAAGTGCTTCTAGATCATTATATAAATGACTTTCTTTGGTTACCTGGATTTGCATTTCTAGATCTTTTTATAGTTGAATTAGAAATGAAACCTTGAATTTGAAATTTTCCTTTTTATCCATTATATGTGATTGTCAAAAATAGAATTATCCATTATTACCCTAATACCAAAATCATTAAATTTGGTTGGAAATTTCTTAGTGCTGTGATGGATTATGACTTCCAAGTTACAACCACTACCAAGTTCCACCCTTTATCATTAAATTTGGTTGGAAATTTCTTAGTGCTGTGATGGATTATGACTTCCAAGTTACAACCACTACCAAGTTCCACCCTTTAAGAAATTGACTTTTAAGATTAGATTCCTTCCTTCTTCTTCTGCATGAGATTTGCAAATTCTTATGTATTAATTTGATTGGTTTTTGCTTTGTTACAATTACTTTTTCCTTTCTCTGCCTCTCTTAGCTGCCCTGTTTTTGGTGGCAGCAGGGGGTTCCCCTGTTCCTTTCGGATGAAAATGTTCATTTATCCAATAGATAAAAATAAAATAGACAATATGTTAAAAAAAAATCTAATAATTCATACCCAATTTGTTGAATAATGAAAGAGAGGGAAATTTATGAAATGAAACTTGGATTGAGTTTACAGCTAGGGAACATTCTAATGACTTGGAAGTCAAGCAATGTACCTATACAACAGAACATAAAAGGAAAAAGAAAAAAGTACAGGAAGAAGAACAAAGACCCTCTTCGGAACACCTTCATTAATGCAGCATTCTTCTTCTGCAATGGTCTCCAACCTTGGAGAACTTGAAGGGGAAGGTTTCTGGCGAGAAATCATAAGGTCTGGTGTGATTTCACCCCAATTTTGCATGATTCTCACATTCCTCACCATTTTTCTTGTCTGCTACGGAAGCTTCCAAGACCTTAGTCTTTTTTCTGATGCGGAAACGAAGGTTACGGAAATAGAAAATAATTTTGATGAGCTTGTATTGAATATTGCTCATGTATTTTCCCTTTGGTAGAATCATATGTGAAAATGCTTGGAATTTATAGATACTTTTTTCCATGGGGAGTTGTTATGAAACAGCAAGTAGTTAGTAACAATGTTAGACTGAACAAAAATTAGCACAAATTAAAAGGACAGATAAGCTATGTCTTTGAATTGTATAATGACTGTTAAACAGATACTAAAATTGGGAAATCAACATTTTAAGTAAATTAGTTAGGACAAGGAGAGAATCTAGTGAAAAACAGAACAGGTTTTTAACCAAATCTGTTTGATATATAGATTGGTCATGAAAGGATGGAAAGACAATGTGAGTCATTTTCAAATTATAAAGTGGATGAGTGTCTCAATGTATATCCAGTGGAAATGATAAGCAATCCCAAATGAATGGTTCAAAATTAAAGCTTAATTTGTTTGTGAGGTGGATGAATAAACTAGAACATTATCTTATTGATACAAATTAGGACTTATAATGGTATAAAATTATGAAGAAACACTGTGAGAGACTGAGACCGCCATTTTTGTTTCTGATCCTTCCTTTGCTAAATGATTGAACTGGTTGATGAAAAAAATTTCTTAACTTATGGCTTAGTAAAGTTAAAACTTAAAACCCTTGATGAGAAATTGGATCAGCTAAGAGGAATAAGTGGCCATGGGAGGTTTGAAAAAGTCTTAGGGACAAAAGAACTTGGCTGACAAGATAAGCAAATACTACTGGATTAAACAAATAGTACTGATCTGATTAAAAGTACAAAATCATTACTTTAATTAGTTGGATTTTGACTCTCAATTTCACCATTATTGTTCAAACATGTTATCATTGAAGATGTCACAAAATGCTTTATTGGTCTTTTGTAATGCATAATTTTTTTTTCCTTAATCTCTTGGTTTATACATAAGAGACATCCAATCCCTCTCTTCTGCAGATTAAGGAAGATTTAATCATTAATCATGGATCATATGAGATATTGTCAATTAAATAATTTAAGCAGTCACTAATTATTGTTTAGTAGGAGAATGGGAGATTGCCCATTGTAGTTGTCACCATGTCATGAACTATATACACATGAGATCAGATTTGAAATTTCACCAGTAGATATTGTACTCAAAATTCATATCTGACTTTGAAATGTCAAGATGACTTTAGATCTTTTTTTTTTTTATTTGGGGTTCATTTGATGAATGAAAGAAAATGCAATTGAAGGAACTTACACCCTTTTTTTAAAACAACTCTGTTTTAAATTTCTGCAATTTGCAGTGTCCATGAGAATTGGTTAATTCTTCTAAATTTGTTTTACTTTATATTATACAAAATTAATCTATGAAACTCATACCACTTTGAACTGAACTGAACTCCAAGAGAAGAATAAAGGGTTTTTAATTTCCATCTCAATTTTTTTTTATGATTCTCAAAATCTAGCAAGTAGCAACCAAAACTTGTATATATAAAGGGAAGGAGAATTGAGTATGAAACAGAGAAACTGAAAACAAAAAGAAAATTTTTATTTGATTTCCACATCAAGCAAAATCTCTATACAACAACATATAAGAGACAACAGAAAGAAGAACAGGAATAAGGAAACAGAGTGTTTTGTTTCCAACTTTAAGATTGAATTCAGAGGTTTCTTCAAGAATGGTCTCCAATCTTGGACAAGTAGAAGATTTCTTGTGAGAAATAACAAGGGCTGGAGCCTTCTCACAAATTTGTACGTATCTCACTGTCATTCCGTTCACCATATTTCTTCAAAGCAATCCAATTGACGTTAAATTCTGCAGATTTTGATCTTCTTTCTCACTTTGGCTTAATGGCTTATATATATAGTTTTTGTTTCTGCTGCAATAAAACTAACAAAACAAAGTCTTGGAGTGAAGAACAAGAAACAAGTTATGAATTTGGGGAAGAACAATTTTCTTTTTGTTTTTGGTTTTTTGGTATTGGTTGGAGAAGTGGGGGAGTTGAAATGGGTTTATATAAAGAGAGAAATGAGGAAAAATGGAAGAAGGTTCGTTGCATAATAGAAGGCTAATCAAAGGGTAAAAGACACAACAGAATAACAGAAAGCCCATGTGGCAAACGTTTGAAATCGTCAACAATTAATTTACAGTTAAACACTAGTATATTTTAGACAGTCTCTTACCTAATTTAAACATTTTTTTCCGTTTTTTGTTTGTTTTGTTCTTTCCTAAATTTAGGTTTCTTTTACTTACTTTTGGTAAGCCGAGTATTTTTTAACCAAAAAAAAGGTAAGCCGAGTATTTTAATAATTGGTTCAATTCAATAATGTCACAAAAGGTAACAACTCCGCGTAAGTGGTCAATGCAAGGAAAAAGCCACTTTATTTAACTTGAAGAACAACATTTTTTTTCCTTTCTTGATCGATCTGATTTTAATATTTAATTTAATATTACCCTTCCTTGATCTCTGATGTATATATAAACTAACAGAGGAATAATATTATTTGGTATAAACGTTATTTTCCACTCTTAAGTTTATACGAATCGCTATTTTGCATCCAATTTTTTTATTCTGATCAAAACACATCATACACATTTTATTTTGTGTCACTTTGCACTCTCCGTCACGATTGGACAAACGACTCCATCACAGCGTCCGACGTGGCATGCCACGTGTAATAAAAATGACATGTGGCATACCACGTGCCACATGTCATTTTTTGTCCACGTGGCATGCCACGTCGGACGCCATGATGGAGCTGTTTGTCCAACCGTGACGAAGGGTGCAAACTGGCACAAAATAAAATTTATAGGATGCGTTTTGATCAAAATAAAAAAAAAAAATGGGTGACGTGTCATTTTTTGTCCACGTAACATGCCACGTCGGACGCCATGATGGATCCTTTTGTCCACCGGACGGAGGATACAACATGGCACAGAAATAAAACTTTATGGTGCGTTTTAATTAAAAAAAAAAATTGGGTGTAAAATAACGGTCAGTATAAACTTAAAATGTGCAAAGTAACATTTTTATGCCTATACTTTGGCACCGATGCCACATTATTTTAAGTCCCATTAATCCGAAATTAATCGCGTCGGATTTGAAAGAAAATAATACGAGTGGATAGAAATCCTTATTCTCCTTTTATTTCTTTTTACGGATTTTCTTGTAGCTTTTATCAACACAAATTAAACATGATTACTTGATTATCGCCAAAAAAAAAACATGATTACTTGATTAGTCACGTTTCAATTAATAGCCATCACAGGTTTTCTTTTTCTCCTTTATTTTTTTTAAAGAAATTAGGATTTTTGTGGCATTGATTTTGTACGAACAGGAATTATTAATGCAATTACTACTAAAAATAATTTGGAAAAATGCACTCGGATGCCTTATTCGATATGGTTTGGTTTCATTTGTGATTCATTGATATAGCATATTCCCAGAACAAAATGAAATTGGCAATCATATATATCATATATATATATATATATATATATTTTTTTTTTTTTATAATTATCTATACTATATATAAAAGTACTATGAGAAACTTTTGAATCGACTATTATACCCTTATTTTTATAATTGAATCGATCATTATACCCTTATTATTCAAACATATTTCTTAAATGCCATTACTTAACTATTATAGTTATATTCTACTAAAAACTCTATTTTTATTCAATTAAATCTAATATCTTTTTTACTATTTTTGTTTTCAAAATATACAGTTTTATTCTACTAAAAACACTATTTTCATTTAAATAAATTCAATATTTTATTATCTCAAAAAATTCAATATTTTATAATTATTTTATTTTACCATTCTAATTTAAAAAGTTATTATGATTGACATCTTACTATTTGATAGTTTATAATAATGTATTATGATTAAAATTTATTATTTCCCTAATGTTCAATTATTTTATTTGACTTATAATTGATTTTTTGCTTGATATATTGCTTGCTGTATAATTAAAAAAAATCTCACATTCTTATAACTATATCATTTTTACCATTTTACTATTTTAATTAGAAAAAACTTAGATGTATTAGAAAATTTTAAATATACTTTTATAGTTTTACTCAACTAAAAACTCTATTTTTATTTTTCTGTAAAAAAACTCTATTTTTATTTAATTAAATCTAATATCCTTATAACTATTTTGTTGTTATCATTTTACTATTTTAATTAAAAAACTTAGACATATTAGAATTTTTAAAATATATTCTTTTACAATTTTTTTAGAAATAAACTTTTACAATTATTCTACTAAAAACTCTATTTTTATTCGATTAAATTGAATATTTTTAATAAATATTTTATTTTTACCATTTTACTTTTAAAATATTGGAGATTTTTTTAGTAGTTATGGATCCATTTCAATTATAATATGAGCTGATAAAAGTATTATTATCAAGTTTAAAAGTTAAAATAAATTGGCTAATCATTAACTATTCAAATTTTTTTTAACAAATTAAGTTAAAAATTTATTTAAAATCTAATTATTGTGATTCACTTTGTTTTTCTATTTTTGTAGCGTGTATTGGTAGGTTAAATATGGTTCTAAGTCAAATGAATCAGGTAATTTTCTCGAGTCATTCGGGTTTCGGTTCATCTAGGTTCAGGTCTACTAGGTCTAATTGGGTTAGGTGGATTTGAGTTTTGACCTCGGGTCAATCGGGTTCCGGATCATCCGGGTTTTGGATTTTTCAGGTTTAGATTCAGCTCAATTTGGTCAGCGTTAAATTTTTTTTTTGCACCAAAAAAGCATAATTTTTTAATGTTTAATTCTTAATTTTATTTAATATATTTATTATTCGATTTTATTTTATAATCCACCACCGGTGAAGTTTAGCAAACTGCATATACAGTTTGTCGTGTCTGAATAGGTTGGGTCTGGGTCGTTTACTTTTTTTATCAACATCGGATTATGTCGGATTGGACGAGTTATCGGGTTCGGCTTAGAATTGACAACTCTACATATATAATTAATTCCAATCATTATTTTAATTTTCATTTAATTTAAATACGAGTATCACGTGCAACGCACGTGGAAGTAAATACTAGTATATTAAAATTGAGGAAGTTGGACAAAAGGAAATAAATTAATTACTTTAGGTTGATTGAGAAATATATTAATCATATATATATATTATAACTGAGGAAGTTGGACAAAAGGAAATAAATTAATTACTTTAGGTTGATTGGGAAATATATTAATTACTTTTTATTGAGGAATTAGTTGAATTGAATAATTTGATCATTTAAAATCAATTAGTAATAATTCTATTTAATTAATTGTTAAATGAAAATTTTGATCAATTACAATCAATTAACATTAATGCTAATTAGTTGTTAATTACTAATATTAAATTAATTATTACTTTAGGTTGATTAGTCTT
>AWWV01011816.1:0-36401 GCA_001974805.1 Corchorus capsularis | reverse complement strand
AACTGTAGATGTTGGACAAAAAGGAAGGTCATTAATTATTGAGACATCCTCCTTCTGACAAGTGGCATGTATTAATTAAATTGATTGAATAATTACATCCTAATTATTATGTTTTAGATCCACAATTATCTCATCAACTAATTGATTAATTTCATTGTTAAATGTCAATTTCATTGATTTGATTTAAATATTTGATTGAATATATTCAAATCAAAATCAATTACAATTACAATTATTAATGAAAACTTTACATAATTTATGTTTTATTCCTTCATACTACTACCATAAATCACTCTCAATCAAATTTCCAATTTCCATTTGATTTGTCTCAATTAAATTTAATTTCACATACATTTTACATTAAATGGTGATTCTGTCATCTATATAAAGGCCAATAGTTTCAGCATTTTTCATCATTGTTCCACAATCTTTATTCAATTTTTTGTCTCCATTATTTTACAAATTTTGTACAAGTTTCTTTCTACTTCTCCATCTCCTATTCTTCTTGACATATCTTTTGTTTTTTTATATCCAAGTCTCTCATGTTTTTTAAATATTATTATTACTTTTTCTTATATATCATTCGTTATTTTTTTTCATAATTATTTTAAATTTCTATATGCAATTTTGTTGGCCTTCTGTTATATAATACTATTAAGTTTTACAATTTTTTTGTTATATTATTTGATTTTGTACTCATTGATTTTTTTTGTTAGCTTTCATTCTGTTTAAATTTCTTTAATTATGTACCATTTTATACTATTTTTAGTTTTGGTCAAAATTATTGACCAAATCATTGATTGAATGCGTACTCAATAGAATAGTTAATAAGTTGTTGTATATTCATATTTTTTTCTAAAGATTTTTTTTGTGTAATTCTTATTTTTCACTCTTATATTCTTTAAACTATGTACTAACGAAGTTTTTTTTTTTACTTTGTGAGTTTTAATTTTCTTAAAAAAACATTTATTTATTTATTTATTGCTAATTTTGTATAATAGTTACTTATTTACCATATAAATATCATCAATAAATAAGAGCAAGTATTTAATTACAAAGCAAATCATTTATTTTTTTAATCAAATAGATTGATTACGTTTGATATTTTTTACTTATTGAATTATTCAATTTCAAGCATGATCATAGTCAATAATTACTGATTTGCTTTAATAGTTGCTTAATTTTCCTTTTTTGTTTAATGAAAATGAATCTTCTATTTAAACTTAAAGATTTTAAATAACTAATTACGCTTTATTTCCTTTAAGGAAAGCAAATCATCTATTTTTTTAATTAAATAGATTGATTACGTTTGATATTTTTACTTATTGAATTATTTAATTTCAAGCATTATCATAGTCAATAATTACTTATTTGCTTTAATAGTTGCTTAATTTCCTTTTTTATTAATGAAAATGAATCTTCTGTTTTTACTTAAAGATTTTTAATAAGTTGTAAGGTTAGTTGTATTCTTATTTGAACAATTAAAATGTTTGGTCTTATCTTAATGTTTTTGAATTCGTGTGGCTTAATAATTTTTTTTTTCAATGGACTGTAAATTAGAAGTACTTGAGGAAAACAATGAATCAATTAGTATCTAGAGTCCTAAAGGCACCGCCCCAAAAGCTAATGATTATTTAATTTTGCCACAAATAAATGAATCAATTAGTATTATGTTACAAAAAAATAAATTGATTGAACATCCAAAATAAGTAAATGAATCAAGTTAGTCCTTAGTTAACTTTTCCAATAAAAGTTATAATTAATGGGTGATTATTTAATTTTTCAATAAATAAATAAATCAATTAGTGCTTATGTTACCAAAAAAAATTGATTGAACATGCTAAATAAATAAATGAATCAAATTAGTCGTTGATCAACTTTGTCAATCAAAGTTATAATTGATTGATGATTATTTGATTTTGTCATAAATAAATGAATCAATTAGTAATTATGTTAGCAAAAAAAATAGATTGATTGAACATACTAAATAAATTAGGGAATAAAATTAGTCGTTAATTAATTGCCAAAAAAATTAGTAATTAACTTTGCAAATCAAAGTTATAACTAATTGGTGATTATTACATTTTGCCATAAATAAATGAATCAATTAGTAATTATGTTAGCAAAAAATAAATTGATTCAACATGCTAAATAAATAAATGAACCAAGTTAGTCCTAAGTCAAAATTGCCAATCAAAGTTACTCCTATAATTTTGCCATAAATAAATAAATCATTTAGTAATTACGTTAGAAAAAAATAAATTGATTTAACATGCTAATTAAATAAATGAATCAAGTTAGTGATCGTTAGTTAATTTTTCCAATCAAAGTTGTAATTGATTGATAATTATTTAATTTTACCATAAATCGCTACAAAAAAATTAACATAAATAAATAAATCAATTAGTAATTATGTTACCAAAAAAATAAATTATTGAACATGTCGTTAGTTAATTTTGTCAATCAAAGTTGTAATTGATTGATGATTATATAATTTTACCATAAAATCGCCACCAAAAAGATTACCATAAATAAATAAATCAAAAACTAATTATGTTACCAAAAAAATAAATTATTGAACATGTTGTTAATTAATTTTGCCAATCAAAGTTGTAATTGATTGATGATTATCTAATCAAAGTTGAAATTAGATAATCCAAACATTTTATTTTATATTGACACACGTCCTTTCAATAATTTTTATGTCTTTTTTATCTTTGTTGGCCAGTATGTCTTTTTTATCTTACTAATTTGTTTATATTATATTGTTTTAATTTAATACTTTACCATTTTAGCATAATCAATCAATATTTTACACCCTCCTCAAGTTTAAAAAAGGAATAAAGTTAAAACCGTACGACATTCCTCAACTGTAAATTTTTTAATTTTTTTTCATCCCCAGGCAACGACCGGGTTATAAACTAGTTTAAACGATTTCTAAGGTTAATATAAGTATGGAAGTCCTTGAAATTACCTTAATCTAAGGTAATAATTATCAATATAGTTTATGATTCATTGCTATAGCATATTCCGAGAAAAAAAAATTGGCATTTTAAACGAATTTTTAAGGAAAGCAATCCTTGAAATTACCTTAATTTGAGGTAATTGAATGTCGACATATGTTCCTAATCTAAAGGACATAACTCTTGGCTCTTGGGCTCTTGGCTCTTGCCTTAGCAAAAGGCAGGCTGCAGTTCTTGAATTCATTAGAAAGAGAGCTCAAAACTCATAAGCAATGATTGTTCTTTTTCTTTCTTTTAACTAATCTTGTTTGTACCCTTTGACCTAATCATATGGTAATGGTAGGAGTAATAATTTACTACTATTCTCCTTTTCATCTCCTTCACTCTCATCATGCACAGTGCAAAAGCCTTGAATTCTAAACTCATGATTCTGTTTCTACTTACAAAGATGAATTGAAGTGATTAATTAAAATGGGTTAGCCCAAAGCAAAACCATAATTTTAACTGCAAACCCACTCTTTAGAATGTAAGAATTTGTGGCATAAGATCAAACCAAACATTTGTCCAAAACATGAAAGATGTTAAAATCCCACATATGATAAAAGCACCCTTTGCAGGTTGCCCCCATCTAAATAATAAAGACATTGCCACATTATTTAGTGTGGGGGACAAAATAATTTGTGATCATCATATAGATATGTAAGAAGCATTTAGAAGCTAGCCAGCTGCCTAAGAAGCTATAGACAGTGATTTTAGTTTAGGCATGGTCACACTAAATTTGTCCTTCCAAGGACAAGTCTAGGCTATAGCTAAAGCTCAAGAGACACATCCTTATGATGTGTTTCCAAGACAAGGGACAAATGCGTGATCATGACATATCTTTTTCACCTTGGGTAATCAGACATAAAATGCTACTAACATTTATGAAGCTTTTAAGCTTTTTTCACAACTTCTGATGTTTGGACATGAATGAAGATAACAATCATCAAAGGTAAGAAGAACTTAAAGATTTTCATTTTGATCATTGCCCTACAGACAGAATCCTCCTTTTCCTGCAGAAATTTGTTTTCTTGTGGTATAATTATATAAGAAATTGGCTCAAAACTCAATCTCAATTAATCATCAAATTGGGACTAGCATTGTTTGCCTGTGAAAGTTGGAAGACAATATGAATTGAGATGTTGGACCCTTGTAGGCTTTATCTGTTATCGTTTGATGACAGAGGAAAAGGGCAATTTACCAATTGATTCCAAGATATTTCTCAACTTTTTAAGGGAGACATACTTCCACATTACACTACTCCATTTCTTGAAAAAAAAAAAAAAAAAAGAAAAGAAAGAAAGAAAGAAAGAAAGAAAGTGGCATGAATCTTAATTTAAGTCTAATGGTGAAAATATTGACTTCAATTGTTTACATTCTCAAGTACTGAAGTCAATTTTCCATTACAAGCCCATCTGACTTAACCTTACCCAATTCAATATTCAATTGATGGTCCTGGAATCTGGAATGGGAATCTGGGGAATTTCATGGATGATGCTTTCTTTTCCTTTCATTTTGGGTAATTGAAATTACAGAATTATCCATACAAATCAGGATAATGTAGCACCAAAAAAGGTAAAAATGACACTGACATCCAAATTTAATGCTGTTGAACTTGAATTGGCTAAAATCACTTCATTCAGATTTCAGTCCCCACTGAAGAAACCATCTTCTGCATGTATGGCTGGTTTAAACCCTTCTTTCAGAAAAGAAATTAAATACAAGTGCTGAAAGCATCAACTATCTGAGCTCCATTAATGGCTATATATTTGTGTAGTAAATTTAAGTGACAGAAATTATACCCCATTGCTTCAGAAAATTAAGAAAATACAAGTTCTGGTATAAGTTCCTCCATGGAAGCCAATAAGGAAACTTTCTGTGCTGATGTTGCAGGGGATAAACGTTTGAACAGAAACCAAACATGTTTTTGAAGAAGATCAAATCTTATTTCTAGTGGAAGACAAAAACATAATTAAGAACAAGGAGTTAATTAGAAAACAATACATTATTTACTTACTGCTTCTTGGTTTAAATTGACAAAAGCATACATTAACATATAAAACTAGACAAATCTAATTCCTAAAAAGTCGTAGCTACTAGCTAGTATTACAAAAAATTTCTAGTAACCATGATTTGGGACAAAAAAAAACACATTCATGATTCATGGATTACATCAGATGTATGTTCATGCTTATAATGAACATTAATGTCCCTAATTAAAAAGCACACTTGCAATTGTGATTATATGAAGGAAGGGTATTCTTCACTTCTAAGAAACAAGTGGATAAAAAGGTTGTTGATGATGTATTTTGAGACACCTGATCCATAATTTCCTCTTCATTTTCTTCCTCAAGGATTGTTTCCAACGTTATGTGGATATTGAGCCTAGCCCTAGCCACGGCCAGAAAACGAGCCGGCACGACGGCGGAGAAGGGAGTCAGAGGTGAAGTGACTACCTTAGGCTTGGGAGAGCAGAGTACTGTTTCGTGGAGAGTGGTGAGAAAGAAGACATCAGCCATGGCAGAAGTATTTTTGTATGGAAGAGACTTTGCTAAGCTAAGTTTTTGTTGAATGAGAGGGAATGTCAAAAAATGTGGCACTCCATGCTTGATTTATATAGAATTGTAATGGTCACAATCCCCTTGGAATTTTGGATAATAACATTAATGCCATTTACAATTTGAGAAGCATAAGCAATAAAGCAATTGAGCTTTTGGTTCAATTGTAGGTCGTATGTACTGCTTGTTGGACTCGGTATATTCTATTAATCTTCTAGATGAATTAAGGAAATAAATGTAGGATTGTCTTCTCCATTTAAGATTGACTTAAATAGACATTTTGGTTAGTGAACTTGTAAGTAAGTAAGAGTCGAATTAGTCTTTGAACTTTCATAATTGTCAATTGCACGTTTGAACTTGTAAAAAAAGGAGACAAATTAGCGTTTTTGGATAAAAATTGATTAAAATTCGTCAACAGTTGGACAGACATTGAACAAAATTTATTGAAACCATACCAATTTCCATCCAAAGGGGGCTAATATTAATCTAATTGTAATGGAATTTAACAAACTAATTTGTCTATTTTTTACAAGTTTAAGCATGCAAATTTACAATTTTGGAAGTTCGAGATGGCTCGACTCTGAATGTAGATTAAAAGCTTGTGTACCTACCATTACTAGATACCGTGGATGGGACCGAAAAAGGTCGTATGTACCAAAATCGGCTTTGAATTTCGCTTCATCAAAGTTTTCTCTATTTCAGAAAAAAATAATAATAATTACTTGATTTAATTAGTAGTATACTTTTTCTTCCAATCTCTGTACCGATAGAATTGGAGCGTGGCTCACGTGATCTTTAGAATTCAACCATTCATGCAGCCAGACATAGAGACAACGATAAATTTGTTTCCCCCGAGAAGGAGATGTTAGAGTTTTGAATTAACCCCCCATTTTGGCTAAATTAAGTTCATAAATATATATATTTCAATTTCAAGTCTATTATTGTCCAAACAAGTTTGTAACCACTCCTATTATATTATTGTATGGCAAATTAAGCCTCTTTATTAATTATAAAACTTTCCCGATTTATATAAATCCAAGAAGCAAGTTATTCACCGTCCATATACTGTATATGATATGATTTGCTTCGAGATTATGATTGACTTCAAATCCTTTTGGAATGCCTTAAAGTAAAGGGTACTAATTAATTTTGCCCAAAAAAAAAATCTTCGAAGAAAAAAGTACAATTAAGGTTGGCCAAAGCCACGTTAGAAAGCGTCGGCAAATATAGTTAGAAATAGTTAGAAATGAGAGCAAGGAAAAGGAAGCACTATCACTAAGCTTTATGAATCTAAAGCAGGTTTGGAGTTACGCTAATGCTATATATGCACTTTTTCTTTTTCTTTTTTTTTTTTTGCATTATAACATTTCAAATTTGCAACAATGTCTATTGGATTAAGTTAAAAAATTCGATATCGTGTAAATAAAAATTTGGGTTCATATATAGCATATTAAAGTTTTTAAGAGAGCAATTCTTTGTTTGAACCTTGATACGACTCGACTTTAATTGGAATTGAAATTCATTATTGAATACTATTCTGACCAAAAAAAAGAATATATACCAATAATTTATACCAAGAAAAAATTTCAAATTTGCAAATTTAAAATTAAGCTCCTTATAAAAATTGTCGAGGGCGGCTTCTATTCCCTCTATCAGACCGATTGCAAGTTGCAACCCTAATAAGATTTTTCGTTTGAATTTCTTTTTTCTTGTTTGCAATTTAGTTTCATTGTTTGCCATGGTAGACACGGTATATGTGAATGTGATGCCATAAAATATTAATTTCCAAACTTTGGCATTTGCCTTGAGTGGCGTTGTCAAGATGGATGGGATGAGACCTGAGAAAGGTTACTGTGGAGCCCAATTTTTTGGTTTCTTTTCCTTTATGTTCCAAAACATGCCTTTTTCATAATCATTTTTTTTTTTTTTGAGAACTTTTCATAATCATTAATTACAAGTAAAAGTAGAAAGGCATAATAATAATCTAATTAATCGTTATGTATGATAATGCATCGTGTAATCAAATTGAATTCGCATTTAGTTATATATATATATATATATATATATATGGATTTCTATTAGCAAAACAGCTTCTATTTGTTTTTTCTATCTATTAATGGAACAACTTTTATTCCTTGATGTATATATTCAAATTGTCTTTCTTACCAACGAAAACGAATACGATCATGTGGTTTGTTGGTACAGTATATATTCATAACCTCAAATTGAACAATTTTCGTAATTTTTCGTTCGTATTTTCTGGTTAATTTTCTTGCAGCGTTACTTCGTCATTTCCCTTTCAATTCTTTTTTTCTATATTTGGTTTTCTTCGGAAAATTTCCCTTCACCAATTTTGAAGGCTATGATTCACATGTTTAATTTTGGAGGCAATTAGTGGAGAACGTATCCTTTTCGAATTGAAGAAACTAGAAGGCTAATTTTAATTTATGCAGAACTTTTGAGCAATGAAAATCATTCAATCCTCCTAAAATACATTTTTTTTTTCACCTTTGTTTGAGTTCCATTTACCAAAAAAAAGAAGCTTCATGAATCTTATAAATTAATAATTAAGAACCAATTTAATCGTAACTTCAAATTCCATCTCGCTCTTAAGAAGTACTACTAATTTGGTGGAGTCAACATCAAATTATTATATGTGAAAAAACAAAAAGCTGTCCTTCTCTCCTTATATCAGTCAAAGAGACATAGTGTGAGGAAACAAAATTTGAAAAGTTGGAACTTGGAAGTACCCCAAAAAGAAGAACTTGAATATATATAGTTGAAGAAATTAATTAAAGCCTTTAATTATTAAGACCGAAAAGGTTATTCTTGCCACCATCGATCTAATTTCATTAAATCACATCATATATAATAATGCTGGACAATATATACATCATAAATCATCATGATGATGAATTGATGATGCATGATGTGCTACCCAATTTGGAATTCTTTTCGAAAATGAAGTGCCACCCAATTTGGAATTCTTACACTTACTCATCAGCTAGCTTTAATAGTGTGAATTACGAATTCATGTGTGTACAATTTATGGGCCATGATATATGTATGCCCGAAAATACCCCATTTCACACTTACCTCTCTTCACTACTCGTTTGATGACAAACCGATCATTTCACCAAATTGTGAGAGAGGTGGGCATGAAAGGCGGAAATTCGAGATGTAAAAAACTCATTTGCTATAATTAAGCTACACTATGCATACTAATATGCAAAATCTACCATATTAAATAGTTCCCTTGACAATTGACATACAATTTCATGAATCAAAATGGTAGGATATTTTTTTAATTTCCAAGGCTTTAAAGGAATTAATAAACAACAGAAATATATATACCAATTCTGCAAAAAAAATGCAGAGTAGAGACATGTTTTGCCTTTAAGGCTTTAACTGCATCCTTATCCAAATACAGCTAGCTAGCACAAAATCCACCTTTCCATATATACTTTCTGTCCTAATATAATCTTGTATCTATCAACCATTAATCCGGAAAGTTTCCCCATGTGAAGAAATTAATCAAATTACATGGAACCCTGAAATAAGTTAAGACAGTCTCGATTGAAGACGATTTATATTCAAACCAATTTGCAGCCCAGACCAAATTCGTGGACCCTTTGAATAGCTGCAAAATGTCATGAGATCACTGTTCATGCCATGAATAAAAAGCTAACTTTGAGACTTTAGCTAGAGGACGCAGGCTTTAAGTCTCCATCATCCGAATCATTCTTCAAATTTATGTTATAAGTTGAATGAATGTAATTAACATGGAACATCAATCATCCGTATATCTACAATTTTGAGTCCTCATTATCATCTGGTACGGGAATTTTTCGCTTTTTGGTATACTGCATGTGAACTTTTTGGACCACTGCAGGAAAATTCATTTGTCGTAAGAATGACTTTGAATCAGTAAAATATGTGATCAATTCTTTCAATTTTCCTATATTGATCAATATAATGTTTACTCTCTTCATGTTTACAATCTAAGTATTGAAGAATTTAGCATATACAGAGCCTTGTATATATCTAAGGCCATATATAGCTTCATATCTTAGGTGAAACTCATTATAGTGCAAATTCACGAAGAAAGTCTTTTACATAAGTAAGCATTTTCTTTGCTTTTTGTATGGTTAGGGTTTAATGTTATTGAGATAAAGATGAGAAGATAAAGCAATTAAGCCTTTAGCCATCTGTGGGTGTCACTATATACAAATGGGGGACCTTAGCCATATCGGCTTTACTATTTAACTTTAGGTCTTAAATGCAAAACTTGGAGGTGTATTCAAGGTCTGTTTCCATATATATTTGAAATTTGTTATTTTTCAAGTTCCTAATAATTGATAGGGCAGCCGGCTGCTTTTACACTGACAGGACGCTGCCCTTTTTCGCCTTTTTGGTACGGTCAAGACTTAATCAACCCCAAAAGTCTGAATTTGGATTTGGAGGATTATGAATGGGATGTATCCGGCGCTTCACTTTCATTCTGTGCCCTGATAGATAGGGCACATTTGACATACAATGGCTGCTGGCTGCGTCTGGGGGTTGCTCTTTCAACAAGCAGCAGCAGCAGATCAAGAGAGGAGTGATTTTGTTAACGTTCCATCCATCAGCTATCTGGTTTTGTTGTTCATGTCTGTATTCTTGTTTTCTTGAAAGTTCAGAAGCATATTATGGAGGATTTGTTATCCTTAAAAGCTAAGATTCATCGATATGAATCTATAACCTCAAAGCATGAGAAAACTGTTTTATGAACCTCAACTCACTCATGAGAACGATCTTTCAAGTAAATGATTAACCAAGTCAAATCATTAAATTATAGCATGTCATTAACATACCGGTTTTGACATCCGGTGGAGAACATGATAAGAGCAACTTAATTGAATCATCGCCCCCATGGCTCAATTAAGATTCAGAGCTTATAAAGCAGATTCAGTTAAACTGCCTGTCCAAAGATGTATAATGCACAAACTGAAACTGGCACCTTCAAAAAATTAGAGTCAAACACATAACATATCGATTATGTATATAAAACAACAATATCCGGAAATAATAGGTACTTTTGCATTCATATACTTAAGAGGCTCTTTCAACCATACATAAATTGTTTGTAATTTTAACTCATAATCCTAAAGAGTCTCCTATAAGCTAAAGAAACTGCATTATACACCCACAGGCACTCGTAGTCGTTGGTACTAAAGAAACAGAGCTTCATAAAGTACAACAGAACAGCATTTCATATCCAATCGTTCAATACTTCAGAGGTGACTGCTGGGTCGGTAACAGACCAAAGCGTTTCTTCAAAAGAACTCTTTGTCTTGAATATTTGTCATCAGGGGAGAAACGAGCTGCACAAATCCAGGTAAAAGGAAAAAAAGAATTATAAGTCATTAGAAACCATGACCAAAAATTTACAATTTGTATAGACTTCCAGAAAAGGGTATAGATTCAATTACAAACATTAAGATATGCAGGAAAGTAATTATCCTTAATCAGCCTTATCATATATTGAAAGCCAATGTTTGAATCAATTACATTTGAGTACCATGGATGACACGATTTAGTACCAACTTGTCAATAAAAGGAAGACTACGAAATATATAACAAATGATTAATGAACATGAACCGAGAACACCCCAACTGACCACCAAAATAACATATATATTCTAGCCAATGTTAGCATCCATTACAATCAAGTACCATGGATGACACGATTTAGTACCAACTTGTCAATGAAAGGAAGACTTTAGAAACATATAACAAATGTACCTATTTTGTTGATTCTACACATCAACAGAGACAGAACAAATAAATGTCCGTCTAACACAACTTGCAAAAGAGTTATCATATGTATTTAGTTAGTTGCTCATAAAGACCAAGTCAAACATACAATGCTAACGAATTTCTCAAAAAGGGACGCCCCAACAAGAACAATAAAGATGCCAAAAAAACAATAAAGCCACTTATCAGTGTATAGCAGAAATTATAAACACAGCAGGGGTGGTTTACCTGGATGAGCAGACTGAGTAGGCATCCCCAGTGGTGATTCTTTCTGCACATGAAATCCATAAACGAGTAAATTACAGCTGACATATTGATTATACATAAACTATAACGCGAAAAACTTCAAACACAGGACAATATGATGAGAGCCAGCTCGAATACAGGACAGAGATTAAAATCTAATCCTAGTCTCATAATTAAATGCATTTCACATGACAATACAAGTTTATCCGGCCATCAACTCCCTAAACTATTAGAAACAGAAAAATTCTACCAAAAAAGAAAAAGTTCTTGACATTCCAAAGAAAAAACCCCAGATATAGTGCAAGTTTTGGAGCAAACTAAGCTTTATAATTAACACAAAGGAAAAAAATAGCCATAAGTTCCAAGATTGCAAAGTTTTTAGTTCCTTTATATATAAGGTTGCCCTTCCCACTGTCTCAATTACTATAAACGAAACATACAAAAACATAGAATTAAGAGAACCTGAGATGATTTGCAGTTGTAAATAACTATAAAAATCCCGAAAAGAGAAGGGGATTTTACCTTAGTGGTGTAAACTTTCTCCCCATTATCGTTAATGTAGAACTGGAGATACATCTTGATCTCAAAAGGAAGGAATAGCAACTATAAAAAAAGAGAAAGATTAGAACTTTCATGCAATTAAAAGAAAACCCAGAAAGAAAATCCAATTATAAGGAAATTATGAATAGCCGCACCTTCTCTGCTGGGGGCTGGTTGGAGGAGCAACGAACAGGAAGAAATATGGTGAATTTTGGGATTTAGGGTTTTAGAGAGATTTAGTTAAGTAAGTGATGATGATGGGCCGTTATGGGCTCCAGAATAGAAGTCCTAGAAATTGGACCAATACCCCAATGGTATGTATACCAAATAAATTTTAATTCATGATGGGCCGAAACCCATTATTTCCATTTATATAAATTTCAAGGTGGAGCCTTTTTTTTTCCCTTTTTCCATTTTTGGAATTTTATGGTGGAGCATATGTAATTGTCTTAATTCAATTTCATATGTGATATAGGAATATTGAGTTAATGGCTCATCTCTTCATCCTATACATAACCAAGCTCTTTTTTGGATTTTAAAAAAACCTTCAAGATGGAGTATCAGGTTTGATTCAATTAAAGATATCTCTAAATTTTATTGATTCAAAACTAATCCCTTTCGAGTTAAAAAAAGTCCTTACAACAAATAAACTTATGTTGAATCGAATTATTGGGTTCTAAAAGTAAAATATCCCTTATCTTAACAAATATCACTCACTACTAGCAAGGGGAAATGCAAATGGCATATTTGTTGTATTTTTTGTTTATTATTGCGTCGATTTTTTTGGGGGGGGGGGGGGGGTTTCCTAGATTTATATTATATGTTTGAGTAATATAAAATTGGCAAGTGATCTTCATATTCTACAACAATTTCTTGATCACTGATTTGTTTCAATTCATATCCTATGTTAGAGAATCGAACACGTTAGACAAAACAAAATATAAATGATTGAGATTCTCTTCAACCATGAATTTCTATATATCCTATGAGTTAAGAAATTGTGAGCCAAGCCAGCTAAAAAGTGGACCATTAATTGTTTGAAGAGCCATGGGCAATTGGGCATATGCAATTATGCAAGATTTTCAAGAAATTTCTTGTAGCTTAACATTGTCAATATCAACCGCACAGACAAAACCCAGTTTGCCTCTTCCACAAGGCATAAGTTGGAACTGTCCATAAATGGAGAAAAATCAAACGGACAGATGGCCGATAACCGGCTGGTGCCAGTTGAGCTCAGAAAAGTGAAAATTTGGAAGCTATTGATAATACCAAAATGCATATCTCCCAAGATTATCCATTTTTCCATCCAAATTTTGACACATATAGAGTTCAAGGTCCCACTATGGAGTTATCTCTTTGAGCTTGTTTCAAAAACATCAAACATCAAGCTGCTTTTGCACATTAATATCAAATGGTCTGTGGCGGCACTAGGAGTCAAAAACATTGATTAATTAAGTTTCCCATTTTTGACGAAGACCAGTGGCTCAATTTTAGCCTAACCATGGCCTTATAAATTAATCTCACCCCAATCCCATAGCTTCAATCTCAAACCAAGTTATAATAATAACTCTTGTTAATTCCCTTTTGGGGCATTCTATGTTTTCAGTCTTTCTGATTAATATTTAGCTCCTAGAGACATGGCGAATTCACGTCTTACGAGGTTTGTGATGGAGGTTGCTCCACCACAGCTTGTTTCTGTCATGAGACACAGAACAAGGAAGATGTTGGACACCATTAATGAAGAGGATCATAGAGATGGTATTAATAATGATCATCCTCTTTCTCCTACTTCGAAGAGCTCATCAAATATCTCCATGGCTGCCATGGCTGTTTCTTCTTCGTCTTCATCAAGTACTGCTGTGACGACGACGACGACGATGGCCAACTCCAAATATTTTTACAAAGGAGTGTCGGGTTTCTCAATTTTCAATAACTAGAATAATATGACTTTGTTTTTGGTGTAATATTTGAGGATGTTTTAATTACTGACAGAGTCCGAAGGGATTGGCTTGATATATATATAGCCATGACTTTCTGAGACTTTTGTAGCTCCATCTTTACCCTGCTTTGTATTTGTATTAATTGTAAGTTTTGTTATTATATATAATATAATTAACCAGTTATGTTATTGCTCCAATTTCTGGTGTAAAGATTTAGAGATTTTCATGAATAAGAACAATTTGTTCATCTAATTTCTTCCCAAGCACACAAAAGGAAATGGTGAGAACTACTTGGGCATTTTAATGGAGTAAAGTAGGAAAATCTTCCAACTAGAAAAGGCAAAGGCAGTTAGTAAAAAGTGGAAAACTATCGTTTTGAGAGAAAGGAATAACATTAGGAAAAAAAATAATAATTAGTTGCCAAATTGAGCTGCTTTACTTGCCTTTTCTTGAATGTTTCTTACTTAATTATATGCTCTTTTCTTATTTCCCATATGATGTACTAACCTTTTTGTGTTTTAATGAAAATTTCTTCACTAGGTACCAAAAAATAAATAAATACTAGTAATATTAATAACAAAAACCCTAGATACTTATCTATTCTCCTTGTAGCCTCTGCCACTGCAATTACTAATCTGTGAAGGAAACCCTTTGTATTATAAATTAATAATGGAGATAAAGAATAGGCTGAATCACGGGCATGCAGCTGCAGCTTTCTGCAAGGTAATTAATTAGATTATTTACTATTTCAAGATTTTGTAGAAATTTCATATATGCAATATGATCAGTTCATTAAGGTTATGTTTTATACAGAATTGCTTACCTTGTACATAGCATATCAAAGTCGACAGTGATTAAAATATCTGTTCTTATCTGATATATATATATATATATATATGTGTGTGTGTGTGTGTGTGTGTGAATAGAAACCATAACTTTTATTGACAAAAACTGTATTTTTACAGTAATTCTAGATTCCCCAAGACTGGATTTTTGTTTCAAAGTTGGAACCTTCTGATATATACGTGAGTAAATTATGCTTATTCATTCTAAATGTCTTTGCTTGGCTTTGGGGGCATGACTTTTGCTTTTGAACTCTGTAAATTTTCAGTCTCAGGAGACAAATCATGGCCTTGAAGATCGAATAAGCAGGCTTCCAGATGATATTCTTGTTTCAATTCTATCTTATATAAGAATCGATGAAGCAGCAAGGACTTGTATCCTATCACACAGATGGGAAAAGTTATGGAGATTCACTACTAAATTGGTACTTGAGGATTCAAAAACTTCACTCAGCTTATATGTGAAGGGCTCTGATAGTGAGAGATTAATTATGACAGAAAGGTCTAAGTTTGTAAATTGGGTGAATAAAGTTGTTAAATCACATGAGGGCCAAATTCTAGATGAATTAAGGATCTCTTCTAGTCTTGATTATCACCATTCTTCCGAGATTAATCACTGGATTATCTTTGCCGCGAAAAAGAAAGTTAAAGTGCTCGAGTTGAACTTGTCAGTCCATGGGTTTATACCTCTGCCAATGGACTATTATAGTTTTCCTGGTTTGATCCATGGCTCTGATCTTAACTTGCATCAAATGGGCAATCTTGGCCCTGATGGATTTTCTTCCTTGACTAGTCTTTGTCTAAATTCTGTGTTTGCGAATTCACAAAGTATTGAATACTTATTATCAAACTGCCCATCTCTTGAAAGGTTAAGTTTGCACGGCGTGCTCCGTTTTCGAAGACTCAAAATTTCAGGTTCTTCCCTCAAGCTGAAGCACTTGGAGATTACCCAATGCGAAAATCTGGAATCGTTAGAGATTTCTGCAATGAATCTTGTATCATTTATCTATTATGCAAGTGTAAATGATATGATGGAAATGTCACTGAAGAGCACTCCAAGTCTTGTTGAGTCAACTTTTGGTGGATTATGCTGTTTACAATTAAATTCTATTTTTTCACAGCTTTCAAGTTGCCTCTCTCAATTAACAATGCTAACTTTGGACTATGATCAGGTTAAGTATCCTATATATTTCTGTCACTTGAATTCAAACATATTTATACGTTAAGTACATTCTTCCTGATCTAGCGTAATTTTGTTCTGTTTTGCAGTTGTTGATCCTGAATTCCCAAGAAAATTTTCCTCAACTCAGTAATCTCAAGCAACTACAATTGAAAGTTGAAGAAGTCGAAGAACAATGTTTCCTTCCTTGGATTGGTCTAGTAGAGGCATGTCCCATGTTGTCTAAGCTTAAGATGCAGGTAAATGTGAAACTTTCATTGATCTGCAATATTTTGCATTCTTATAAACATTAAAGAATCTTCTGATTTGTAGTTGTTGCATGTTTTGGTGTTTTTGCAGGTTAGAATGATTCATCACTTCAAAGGAAGCAAGGAGCAGTGGAAGGCAGCAAAAGAACCCCACAAGTGCCTCAAGGTGGTGGAGATGATTGGATTTGCTGCTGATTCAACTACTGTGGATTTCTTGATGTGCTTGATTCATAATACCGCGTCTCTTGAGAAGATTATCATTGATCCCCATGGATGGAATTTGGAAGATGGGGGGAATTCCAAAATGAAAGCTAGAATATTTGGCTGGGAATTAAGGAAGAAAGTAGCTCCAAGTATTGAAGTTGAAATCAAATAGGTGCGTAATAGTTAAGCTTCACTTTGCAGTTTGCATACTCACATTTGTTATATACTTAGAGAGTGAGACTTCTAGCAGTTGGGCTGTGTTCAATTGTGGTTTAAGTAAGCAATTCGAAGGAAGCTTGGACTTGGAGTGGGAGGCAGCAAAAGAATCCCAGAAGAGCCTAGAGGTGGTGGAGATGGTTGGATTTATTGCTATTTCAACTTTTGAAGATGGCACCGAGTATTGAAGTTGTAATCAAATAGCAATAGGTATGGCTTGGACAGCGCTAATTAATGTGCTTTCTGACCAGAAGCTAGCTTGGATCATTATTATATTATAGTTTTTGCATCTATTTTGCTTATATTAACCAGTTATGTTTGGCAGAAGACGTTTCATAAGCATAAATGATCATGATGGTGATAAAAGAAAACTAATCATAAACACTTCCCAATTTTTGTCTGCAACTGCAATTGATGCACATGCACCTCACCTAGAAATAATGGATAAGAAATTCATTAGGGTTCTGTTTTGTTGGAAAATGCTTGCATCACAAGTTACAAAATTGCTTACTTGACTGTTCTGTTGTCATATAGTATCTGATAATATGTGAATAGAAACCCAGTAATTCTAGTTTCCCTAAGACTGGATTTTGTTGCAAGTTTTCTAACAAATCAATGTTCAATGCGAGTTTACTTTTGCATTCTGTAAATTTTCCCCAATTCGGGGGCTCAACTATATACTCTGCATTTATACTCTGTAAATTTGCAGTCTAAGAAGACAAATTATGGCCTCGAGGATCGAATAAGCTGCCTTCCAGACGACATTCTTGTTTCAATTTTATCCTTTCTGACAATCAAAGAAGCAGCAAAAACTTGTGTTCTGTCACACAGATGGGAAAAGTTATGGACATTCAGTACTCGTTTGGTATTTGACATTAACAAAACATTCCTGAGCCTCGAGGAGACAGAGAATTTAGCTGATGAAAGTTTGCCAATTTCTAAGTTTGCATATTTAGTGAATAAAGTTCTTGAATCACATAAGGCCCCAGTTCTAGATGAATTTAGGGTTTTTTTTCGACGCCATGATCGAGATTCTTCCAGCATTATTCATATAAGTGGATCAACTTTGCACTGAGAAGGAAAGTTAAGCAGCTAAAGTTGGAATCAATGTATTATAAAATTCCTAACTCACCACATCAAAGGGGCGAGCTTAGTCCTGATAACTTCTGCTCCTTAACCAGTCTTCGTCTACATTATTTGGAAACGGATTCACAGACTATTGAATACTTTTTATCAAGCTGCGCCCCATCTCTTGAAATGTTATGTTTGAGCTCTGTGGTAATTCATGGAAATCTAAAAGTTTCTGGTTCTTGCTCTCAAGCACTTGAAGATTAATAATTGCGTAATTTCGGGATCTTTAAAGATTTCTGCAATCAGTCTTGTATCATTTATGTATTCTGGATACAGGGGAACAAACATCTCTCACAAGAGCATACCAAGTCTTGTTGAGTTATATATTGGTGGAGTTTACTGTGAAGATTGGGAACATAAGTTTTCCCAGCTGTTCTCAAGTTGTCTCTCTAAGTTAACTAAGTTAACATTGGACTATGAGGTAACTATATATTTCCTGTCTGTCACTTTAATTACTTGAAACACTTTAATTACTTGAAACACATGATCTTCCTGATGTAACTATAACACGTTTTGTTCGATTATGCAGTGGAGGGTATTGGATTTCCCAGAAAATTTTCCTCAACTCATTAATCTAAAGCAACTAGAACTTAAAGTTACGGAATACGAACACCAAAGTATCCTTCCTTGGCTTGATTTTATAGAGGAATGTCCTATGTTGTCAAGGCTTAAGATGAAGGTAAAATTTAATTTTCACTCTGCAATTTGTATTCTTTGATTTGTTATATACTCATCTAAGTTTAATTATGCCTGCAGACTAGTCTAGGACGTATACGATTCAAAGGAAGCTTGGAGTGGAAGGCAGCAAAAGAATCCCACAAGAGCCTGCAAGTTGTGGAGATGGTTGGATTTATTGCTTATTCAACTGCTGGGGATTTTTTGATCAACTTGATTCATAATACCGTGTCTTCTCTTAAGAAGATTATCATTGATCCCGCCAAATATAGAGCAAAGGATTACGGAGTCGAAGCTAGAAAATTTGCCGAGGAACACTTGAAGATGGCACCAAGGGTTGAAGTTGTAATCAAACAGCAATAGGTATATAGCATCTTGTAGGACAGTGCTAATTACTGTGCTTTCATTATGACAATCAGACAATAATAATATTGTTTTTAAGTACGAAAAAGCAAAAGCAACAATTAATATCAGTAGTTCTTGATTTGTTTAAATATTTTTTTGTTTAAGGTGTAAATATGATTTCCAAGATTAGGGTCCAAAGGCATTTAGGATTTTCCTATTACTATACCTAAACTACTTAGGATTTCAGTTATTTATGGATTTCTTTATATATTGGTCCTCTCTATCATGAAATTTTGTCAGAACAAAAAATACTAGTATTTTTAATAATTCAAAAACAAAAAAAACCCCTAGATACTTATCGATTCCTTCTTGCAGCCTCTGCAACTGGAATTACTAAT
This sequence comes from Corchorus capsularis, assembly GCA_001974805.1. Lineage (NCBI taxonomy): Eukaryota > Viridiplantae > Streptophyta > Magnoliopsida > Malvales > Malvaceae > Corchorus > Corchorus capsularis. The sequence continues at coordinate 17,080 of AWWV01011816.1, read as the reverse complement.
CTGTGGAGGAAACCCTTTTGTATTTGAAAATTAATAATGGAGATAACGAACCAGCTGAATCACGGGCATGCAGCTGCACCTCTCCCCAAGGTAAATTAGATTATTTACTAGTATTCAACTTTAGTAGAAATTTCAGACTATACAATCTGAGTTCATTAAGGTCTGTTTAATTTATAAAGAATTGCTTACCTTGTACATAGCATATCACAGTCGACAAACGACAGTTATTAAAGGTTCTGTTTTACTGACAATAACTGTCGTAGTTTTAGTTTTCCCAAGAAAGATTGGATTTTCTTTTTTAAAATTTTTGTCTTGAATGTTCAATGTGAGTAAATTATATTATGCTTATTCATTCAAATGTCTTTGCTAGGGTTTGGGGTCATGACTTTTTTTATTTTTACTCTGTAAATTTGCAGTCTGAAGAGACAAATCATGGCCTCGAGGAGGATCGAATAAGCTGCCTTCCAGATGAGATTCTGGTTTCAATTTTATCCATTCTGACAATCAAAGAAGCTGCAAAAACTTGTGTTCTGTCACACAGATGGGAAAAGTTATGGACATTCGTAACTAGTTTGGTGTTTGACGGTACAGAAACTTTACTCAACATCGAATACCAGTTAAAAGATGATGAGAGCTTGCTTGATAAAGAAAGGATGAAGTTTGTCAAGTGGGTGACTAAAGTTGTTGAATCACATAAGGGCCAAGTTCTAGATGAACTTAAGATTTGTTTTGATCTTCATCAAGCAAATTCTTACTATATTAATAACTGGATCAAAATTGCTGCAAAAAGAAAAGTCAAACGGCTCGAGTTGAAATTCCCAAAGTTGTTAAAACTTCAAGGATGGCGATTTCCTTATACTTTTCCTAATTTGAGTTTGAGCGATGCTTCTATTAAGCTTGGCCCTGATAGCTTTTCTTCCTTGACCAGTCTTTGCCTACAATCTCTGCGTGTGGATTCAAAGAGTATTGAATCCTTTTTATCCATCTGCCCATCTCTTGAAAGGTTATGTTTGCACAATTTGAATAATCTGGATAGATTAAAAATTTCTGGTCCTTCCCTCAAGTTGAAGCACTTGGAGATTACCACCATTGTAACTTTGGAATCTTTGGAGATTTCTGCAACGAGTCTTGTATCACTTATGTGTTTGGGATATGGAAGAAATCCTTATAGATATCAAAAAACAGACTTGTCTCTCAGTACACCAAGTCTTGTTGAGTCATCCATTGGTGGACATTACTGTAAAGATTTCAATTGCATGTTTTCACAGTTTTTCTCAAGTTGTCTCCCTCAGTTAACTAAGCTAACTTTGGACTGTAAGGTAAGTATCCTAATTAATATTGTGTGTCAGTTTACTTAATTGATAGTTTCAATTTCAAACATATTATTCATGCATGTTCCTGTGTTTTGTGACTATAACATGTGTTGTTTGTTCTGTTGTGTTCTGCAGTCGACGCGATTGGATTTCCCAGGAAATTTTCCTCAACTCATTAATCTCAGGCAACTACAACTTGAAGTTACGGAATACGAACACCAAAGCATCCTTCCTTGGTTTGATCTTATCGAGGCATGTCCTATGTTGTCAAGGCTTAAGATGAAGGTAAAATTTATAATCTTCACTCAGCAATTTTGTATTCTTAGATTTGTTAGATATACACTCATTTTAAGACGAGTTGTGTTTAATTGTGCAGACTAGTCTATGTGGGCAATTCAAAGGAAGCTTGGCGTGGAAGGCAGCAAAAGAACCGCACAAGAAGCTGCAGGTGGTGGAGATGGTTGGATTTATTGCCTTTTCAACTGCTGGAGACTTTTTGATCAACTTGATTCACAATACCATGTCTCAGTCTCTTAAGAAGATTATCATTGTACCCCACAAATATAGAGCTTTTACCTTCAATGAACGGGATTACGGAGTCGAAGCTAGAATATTTGCCAAGGAACGTTTGAAGGTGGCTTTGAAGATGGCACCGACTGTTTAAGTTGTAATAAAAAAAAATAGCAATAGGTATAGAAATACAGAAATACGACTATATTAAACTTTTTTTTTATTGATTTATTCTTTTTGGGAGAGGGGAGCCCAATATTTGGTTTAGATTACTTATGTATGTGGAAAAGACATTGCGGGCTTGCGGCCCAATGAAATAATAATTCCGAATTACCCAAGTTTACTTCAGCCCAATGAATTAAATTAATGGGCCTCTAGCATTTTTGATAATTACTTTAGTAATTTTACCCTTTAAATTGGAGAGAATCCCACGGAGTCACGGACTATTTTTACAGCGGGAAAAAGGAGTTCTTTTTCCAATTTCCTTTGCCTTTTGGACTTGGTAAGCTTGTTCTTTTCCTTCCCGCGCAAAATAATTGGTGGGAAACTACAAATCTATGGGGGAAAAGAAAGATAAAAATATTTAACCACATTTATTTCTACAAATTAAGAGAAAATCAATATCTTGGTATAAGAAGGGATGGTGGGATACAGTATAATTATCTAAAGATCAAATTAAATCACAAAAAAAAAAAAACAAAAAAAGATTTCTGTTCATCTGTAGCAAGGAAAGCAAACAGCACCTTAGGAAAAAGGTGGAGAAAGTTGCAGAGCTTTGAAGTGGACCTTCAATGGCGAATCCCCCAAGAACCCGCAAAAGGGTCCATGCTACTATCCCCCGCCGTGCCCCTGATGGTAGCGCCTTCAAAAACTGGTACCAATACATATACTGAAAACATTGCTCTGTCTTTTTTTTTCCTCTCTGTTTTGATTTTGGTTTTTTTTTTTGGAGATAATGATAATTTTTTTTTCTTTCAATGCTTCATTTTTGGTGATTTTGAGAAATGGGTTTTTGATACTGCAATGTATTTTTGGGATGTTGATGAAGTGATACTTGTGGTGAAACTGTGGCAATTGCTTTGGCTGGTTGGCACGAATGTGAGAATAAGAAGAAAGAGTTGAAGAGGTTCAAGGGCGTTTCTGGAATTCATAAGAGAGTAAGAGACTCAATGTCTGATCGATCATTCTACTTGTCATTTTTATTGTTGAATTTGAAGTGCTTTCTGATTTCTGTTATGTATTGTTATCTAAAGCAATTTAAATATCAAACTGCTTATGTTCTACTGAATGAATGAATGATGACATGAACAGCACGACTCCTGAGGCCTGATTTTCACCAAATTTACTATTTTTCAACTTTTTCCCCTACATTGTAACTGAAATTTAATCTTGTAAAATATAGAAACCCTGATTTATATGGAATATTAGCAATGCTGCATCACAAGTCACAAATATCTTACCTGACTGTTCGTTCTTATCTGATATGTGAATAAAATCCATATTTTTATTGACAAAATGTATTCTTGCTGTAATTCTAGTTGCCCCAAGACTGTTTTCAATGTTGAATTTTAGTAAATTATTATGCTTTTTTGTATTCAGACATTGATGCCTGTCTACCTTTTTTATGTCCTTAATTTGGGGGGCTTGACTTCTGCATTTATACTTGTAAATTTGCAGTCTCAGAATACAAATTATGGCCTTGAGGATCGAATAAGCTGCCTTCCAGATGACATCCTTGTTCCAATCCTTTCCTATCTGACAATCAAAGAAGCAACAAGAACTTGTGTCCTGTCACGCAGATGGGAGAAGTTATGGACATTCAGAACTAATTTGGTATTTGATGGTACAGAAACTTTATACAGCATCGAAGACGATATACAATATGAGAGCTTTCGTGAGTTTGAAAGGTTTCAGTTCATAGGTTTGGTGAATAAAGTTGTTGAATCACATAATGGCCAAATTCTAGATGAATTTAGGATTTGTTTTGATCTTGGTTATCGCCTTTCTTCCATGATTGATCACTGGATCCACTTTGCTGCAAAGAGGAAAGTTAAACGGCTGGAGTTGAACTTGATACAGGATTGGTATAGCTTTAATAAGTTGCCTTATATTTTTCCTAATTTGACGCATGATTATTCTCTTAACTTGCATCAAATGGGCAAGATTGGCCCTGATAGTTTTTCCTCCTTAACAAGTCTTTGTCTAAATTCTCTGCATTCGGATTCACAGAGTATTGAATACTTTTTATCCAACTGCCCATCTCTTGAAGAGTTATGTTTGGACAATGTGCCACATCGTGGAAATCTAAAAGTCTATGGTTCTTCTCTCAAGCACTTGAAGATTATTTGCTGCTTACTCCTAGACTATTTAGAGATTTCTGCAACGAGTCTTGTATCATTTATGTATTATGGATTTAGCGAAACAAACATGTCTTTCAAGAGCTTACCAAGTCTCGTTGAGTCATATATTGGTGGATTTTACTGTAATGATTTGAAATATATGTTTTCACAGCTTTTCTCAGATTGTCTCTCTAAGTTAACTAAGCTAACATTGGACTGTGAGGTAACCATTTCTTCTCTGTCACTTCAATTACTTGAAACATATTATCTTCATGTAACTAATACATTTTGTTCTGTTGTGTAGGGGATGCATTTGGATTTCCCAGAAAATATTCCCCAACTCACTAATCTCAAGCAACTAGACCTGAAAGTTACGGAATACAAATACCAAAGTATCCTTCCTTGCCTTGAATTAATAGAGGCATGTCCTATGTTGTCGAGGCTTAAGATGAAGGTAATAGTTAAGCTTTTTTCTGCAGTTTGCATACTCAGATTTGTTATACACTCACTTTAGGGAGTAAGATTTCTAGCAGTTGGGTTGTGTTTAATTGTGCAGACTAGTCTACATGAGCAATTCCAAGGAAGCTTGGACTTGGAGTGGAAGTCACCAAAAGAATCCCACAAGAGCTTGGAGTTGGTGGAGATGGTTGGATTTCTGATCAACTTGATTCATAATACCGTGTCTCTTAAGACAATTATCATCGATGCTCCCAAAGAAATAAATTATTTTAACTTCACTGTGTGGGATTACAAAGTCGAAGCTAGAAAATTTGCTGATGAACGTTTGAAGATGGCTTTGAAGATGACACCGAGTGTTGAAGTTGTAATCAAATAGCAATAGGTATAGCAGTTTGTAGAACAGTGCTAATTAATGTGCTTTCTGACAAGAACCTAGCTAGGATTATTATATAAAATAGTTTTTGCATCTCTTTTACTTGTATTAACGAGTTATGTTTGGCATAAGACATTTCATTAGTGGCATGAATTAGGTGATAAAAGAAAACTAATTATAAGCACTTTCCAACTAATTATAAAAAAAAAAAAAAAAAAAAAAAAAAAAAAAAAGACTTACATAAAAGAGTTGTAATATGGGGCTTCAATTTAAATTCAAGAAAAAGAAACGTGCCTATTAATACTTTGGTTTATGTATTCGTGTATATATATGTGAAAAGATAACAAGGAGGCGGCGAGGCAGAGGGAAAGAAAAAAAGAAAAAAAAAAAAGGCAGAACGACAAAGTGGTGATCGTAGAGATAGAAAGTTAACTCTCTGGGAATTGCTTATCGAAGATTCGTGTTGTTGCAGATTCGGTTCTGCCTCTTGGTGAGGGAATAGCAGCGTCTTTGTATATTAATGGAGATTAAGAATCAGCTTAATAATGGGCATGAAGCTCTTCCCAAGGTAAATTAGATTCTTTTCTCTAAGCTTTTGCCTATATACTAAATTTTTGAGCCATTAAGGTTTGAAGTTTTGTAGAATTTCATATAAAATACGAGTTCATTAGGGTTCTGTGTTTTGTTTGGACAATCTTACATCACAAGTTACAAAATTGCTTACTTACTATTCTGTTCTTATCTGATATATGAAATTGAAACCAGTAATAATTCTAGTTTCCCTAAGACTGGATTTTGTTGCACTTTGCCTGTCTTTATTTTGTAATTTCTTCTTAATGGAAATTTGCAGTGTCAGGAGACAGATTACGGCCTCGAGGATCGAATAAGCTGCCTTCCAGACGACATTCTGGTTTCAATTTTATCGTTTCTGACAATTAAAAAAGCTGCGAGAACTTGTGTTCTGTCACACAGATGGGAAAAGTTATGGAAATTCACAACTAGTTTGGTATTTGACATGGACAAAACATTCCTAGAGGAACCTAATGAAAGTATGGTAATTCCTAAGACTGTAATTTCTGAGTTTCCAAACTTAGTGAATAAAGTTCTTGAATCACATAGGGCTCCAGTTCTAGATGAATTTAGTATTATTCTTCCACGTTATGATCGTAATTCTTGCAACATTGATAGGTGGGTTAACTTTGCAGTGAAAAGGAAAGTTAAACAGCTAGAGTTGAACTTGTCGTCTTATAATTTTCCTAACTTAGGACATCCAATGGGAGAGCATAGTCCTGAAAACTTCTGCTACTTAACGAGTCTTCGTCTACATTATGTGGATACGGATTCACAGAGTATTGAATACTTTTTATCCAACTGCCCATCTCTTGAAAGCTTATGTTTGAACTTGTCAAATCTTGGAAATCTAAAAGTTTCTACTTCTTCCCTCAAGCACTTGGAGATTTTCAGCTCTCTTCAATATTTAGAGATCTCTGCCATGAGTCTTGTATCATTTATGTATTATGGATCTGATATAGAAATGTCTCTCAAGAGCCTGCCAAGTCTTGTTGATTTATTTATTGGTGGATCTTACTGTGTAGATTTCAATCGCATTTTTCCACAGCTTTCGAGTTGCCTCTCTCAGTTAACTAAGCTAACTATTTACACTAGTGACTGTTTGGTAAGTATCCAAGTATCCTTTCACTTCAATTGAAACAAATATTCTTTCCTGTAACAGTTCTTGTTTTGTTGTGCAGTATGATCGTGTTGTTAATTTCCCAGAAAAGTTTCCTCAACTTAATAATCTCAAGGAACTGGAAGTCGTAGCATCAGAATATAAACACCAAAGTCACCTTCCTTGGATTGGTCTAATAGAGGCATGCCCCAAGTTGTCGAGGCTTATAATGAAGGTAAAATGTAAATTTCACTCTCTGCAGTTAGGGTTCTTATTCTGTAACCTAAGTCACCTTAAATTTTTTTCATTTTAAAGCGTATAATTTATAGCAGTCGTGTTGTTGTGTGTGTGCGCGTGCGTGTGTGCAGGCTATGCTGTTTTGGCCCTACGAAGGAAGCAAGGAGTGGAAGGCAGCAAAAGAACCCCACAAGTGCCTCAAGGTGGTGGAGATGTTTGGATTTGCTGCTGATTCAACTGCTGCAGAGTTGTTGAAATACTTGATTCATAGTACAACATCTCTTGAGAAGATTTTTATTGAAACCGGTTTTGGAGATATAAGGCGTATATTTTGGAACGAAGACCTGGCTATAACATTTGTTAGGGAATTGAAGATGAATGTAGCTCCAAATATTGAATTTCAAATCATGAGTGATGAACTTCTAGACTCGAGTCTATGGGAATAACCATGCAATCGAGGCTAAATCGCATACATGATTAAAATTTTTTTATTTATTCAGGTAGAACTTTAAAAATAAAGTTTCGTACCAAATAAAATTTTCTTTTGTTTAATGAAGGATTTTAATAGTTAAGATACGATTTCAACACGTGATACAGGATCATCACTCTCAAATCATATAGGTGGACCAAAGTTTTATCTGATCCTGCATAAATTGCTTAGAGTTTCTATTACTAGTATTAACAATGTAAATTCCAAAAGAAGAAACAAGAAATTTTAACATGGAAATTGAACTATGTTATACAATTTTCTTTTTCTCTTTTTTGCCTCCTCAAGCTTGCATCAATAGGTCATCAGGTTTGATGCTCTTTTTGCTTGCTCAATCTTGAAATCTTGGAACCCATTTTCCTCTTTCGTGATGCTTCTGCTTCAACTGTCTCTTGCAGTTTTCTTAGAGCTGATGCATTAAGAAAATGAAAAACTTCAGTAACCCTAGTAGGATTTTCTATTGCGCATAAAGACATATAACCCCGCACATCACTCAATCAACAGTATTATTTCCTTATAACTTTTTAACTAATAGTGAAAGCTAAAGCTTCAATAGTTTATATGTCAATGAAATCAATTTGAATTGGATCAAGGAGGAAGAGCCAAATTACCAGACTTATAAGCTGCACGCAGAGACTCAAGTGAACTGGACGGAACAGAGTACTCAGGAACCGAGTCATTGTCAGCTTTCTGTAACATCTTCTTGAAACGTTTCACCTTTAACCAGAAAAGAAAAGGTAAGTTTACAACTACTGTATTTCACAGGTCAAGTTTTTTTTGAGAAGAAATGGAGACTATTTATTTACATTTTCAAATATTTAGGAGCCAAAAAAGTTATGGTAACGATAAAGATGGAAGAAAAGTTGACCTATAACATGCATGATTGGTAGCAATTAGCAAATGATATGTTCATGTACCTCATGGTTACGAAGCAACGTGAAGCAACGCCCAGCTTGACCTGCTCTAGCAGTCCGGCCAGCTCGATGAATGTAGGTCTTTATATATGGAGGCATATCATAATTGATGACATTTCTCACTCCTTCAACATCCATTCCACGAGTCATTGCATCAGAGGATACAAGTACTTGCACCTTCCCATCCCGAAACGCCTTCAATGTCTTGCTGCAGCAAAAAGATTTATTTCATTAAAAGCCATCAAGAGTATTTACAATCACCCTACAGATGCTTTTTAGCAGATATGATAACAGGAAAAGGAAACTACAGAAAGAAGGGTACAGTGCTAAATCAGTTATTGTTTTGCTAGAAATCATGGGAAGAAAGCAAAGTGTAAGGATCAATGTTCCTAATAAATCTAACAAAACTGTTAGTAATAAAGGATCCGCCATTTTCTTATTCTTTCCCTCAGATCAGCGAATTTCTTCCATTTAATCAAAGGTTAAACAGGCACTAGAATTTACAGACATATCACCACGAATTGATATTACACTATAGAAGTCCAATCACTTGTAGACTCTAGTCTTTTAACACACAAGATGGAAAAAGTTCTTCACGTTTGCAAAACAATTCTCATTTTCTATCAAAGAACAAATGTCAATGGGCTGCCAAAAAGCTAATCCAAGCAGAGAGGCTGTTTATATCTAAAGATGGAACTGAAGCCAGAGCTGAGCATGGTTGTAAATTGGGTAAGATAATTCAGGCATTACCTTCTTATAGATTGACGCTGAAGGCCTGAATACTCTTTTATTCTTATACTTAAATCACCAAAATGGTTCAACAACGTACAAAGGCGATGAGTTGACTCAGTGGATGAGGTGAAAACAATGCACTTCTCTTCTCCTAATTCTTGTAGAAGGGCAACCAAATACATGGGCCTCAGTTTTGATTCACATACCTGCACAACATAAAAGGAAAAATATAGCACCTAGTGCATTAGAAACTGATTTAACAAGCTTTATACTAAGCACCAGAAATGGGATTTGACTTTCAACATTTGTGCAGTATAGTGATGACTCATGGCCTCTTAATTTCAAAATATTCTTTGATTCTGTCTATATGTAGAGTAGTTCAGAACTCACAGGGAGGAAAACTCCAATCTGATCATACATAAACTGCTATAATCAGAAGTAATGTCCTTAAATTTGACAACAAAACTGATGAAGAAATTCTAGTGAGCTTTCAGACAAAAGAAAATAGTAAGACTAAACTTTTGTTGAAAGTAACTTAAAACCCCATATGTGTAATTTATGTGAAAAACATAATCAAGGAAGCTTAAACCTTGCAGCTCATGAGGTTTGAAATAACAATAGACTTAGAAAGACCAAAGTATGTACATTCACCATAGGGGTTATTATACCGTACAAGTTTGAATGACTCCAGTTTTTCAGGGAGCTGGTAACGCTTTTTCCCCATTGTCATCAGCAAAGGGTGATGCAGACTAAGCTGGGCAAGCTTGCTTGGATCTTGGGTCAATGTGGCAGATAAAACCATTTTCACAAGCCTAGGGTGAGATTTACCCTTGAACCCCCTTTCTACGCCACTGCATCAGATCATAATAATTAGACTAATTTCTGAAGTTAAAAGCATAGCTAAAGAAAAAGAACATAACATAGATTAAACTTACAATTTCCTCATGGTTTTTAAGGAACCAAATGTCGATGAAAGGAAAGAGTTAGGATAAGGAAAGAGGCTTTCATCATTAGACTGAGTCAACTGAAGGACAGTTGGTAGCCAAGACTGGTATGCTTCCCTAAGCAGCCGATCTGTTTCATCAACTACCTGAAAAAATTCAGCCATGAGGATTCATTTAACTATATAAACAATGGAGTCAAAATTAAAGAACAATAAAATAGCCTCCTTCCCTTCATAAACAGAAGTGTCATACTGACATCTAACACTTCAATCTGACTCCCCAGTCCCCATATTAGGAGTCACACTTAACATTTAAGGTAGCTAAAGAGATATTAAGTAGAAACCATAAGGTTGCATGTTATAACAATGCTAGAGGTGTGTCTTCAAAAGGCATGGTGAAAGCAGAATCCATACCCAAGAACAACTGGTTGCAGGTGTTTGTAGCATGTCAGAAAAACTTATCCACAATTATTACCTGTATTGATGTCAGTATAAATTCAAGATAGGATATTTACTATAGTATTCCAGCTAAACCTTGACAAGGTGCAGTGAAACTCTGACATAGTCAGGATTATAGTAAAATGTTTCAATCTGATGAACAAGTTTAGGAACAAACAGAAATTTCAAATTTCAAAACATTCTTAAAACATCCTGGAAATTGATAGCAGTTATTAGTCAGGCCCCAAAAGTGATTACAACGCATACACATAGCATATTCCACCACTTACAACTTACAAGGTAACAGAGATGCTCAAGCGTAAATCCCTTTGTGGAGTTGATATGGTCCATGAGCCTTCCTGGGGTTGCCACCAATATATCCACTGAACTTTGCAATTCATATGCAATATCATCTGGGTCATAACAAATGCCAGCCTCAACCTTAGGTCTCTTAATAAGCTCTGAGATTTCATCAGCTATGGAAGATTGACCCACTGCTAAACCAACAGTTAAGCCTACTGCAGGTGCAATGGCCGCAAAAACTTCCTTAACCTGAACAAATGACAGCAAAGAAATAACATAATCAGCAGTTTCAAGCCATTTTACTGGGATTTACACAAGGAGGAGCTGTTTCTTCAATAATTCAGAATTAACCAGGTTGCTTCATAAAATTAGTTATTATATATTACTCAAATTTTCCTTACCAGAGAGATTAAACAAACAAAAGGAGAAACGTTACAAAAGTAAAAACAAAAGGCATTTACCTGCAGGGCCAAATCACGAGTAGGCAACACTACTAAAGCCCGCAAACATTTAACAGCACGAGTTGAAAGCATTTGCACTATGGGCAAAGCATAAGATAAAGTCTTCCCACTTCCTGTAGGAGAATTTATGCAAAGATCTCGCTCGAAAGCACCTGGTCCAACTGTCTCTTGCCAAACTGCAACTTGAACCGGGAAGAGTGAAGATATTCCCATATTCTCCAAAGCCGCCTCCAACCTTAATCGAAAGAAATCGATGATCAAACTCATTTATTCATTAATGCAAAAAGGAACTAAGTAAATTGAAGTTTAAAAGATGATAAAATAAAGTACCTGGGGTCAAGACAAGGAACAAGATTGAGAGGGCAATTTTCGCAGAGACTCACATCAATCGGGCTTCTCATCCATGGAAGAATTGGGATGCTCTTTTTCTTCACTTCCCCCATTTTTCTGCTACGTTTTTCTTTTCTGGGTTCCCTTTTGGTTCAAGCTTGAATAGTCAAAAATCAAAATCATTCAAAAAAACAGCTAGCCTGTTAAAACCCCGAAATACATAGCAAGGGTTTTAGGTACAACAAAAGGAAGAAGAAGATAACTAATTGGGCCGGATCAAACCATTATTGGGCCTGTTTTAGGCCTAACCCGTTCCAAGTTATATTTCCAATTAGTAAGTGTAATTTTTTTAATTCATTTTTGTTCTTTTATTTTTAGTTTTTTACCAATTATCTAATATTCCTATAATTCGATATTAATTAATCTTATCTTTACATGAAAAATCAGAAATTATGAATAAAAAAAAGTATTATTTAGTCGGCAAACCAACTAAAAATGTAATCTATATGATGATACAGGAAGCAAGATGGATATCGATATATAATAAGCAAAAACATTTAGAATAATGTTTTGCTTTTTTGTCAAGTTCATGAATGATTTATTCACCAAACAGAAGAAAAAAAAAGGTTCATCAATGATTTTCAAGAAAGACTCATCGTCATTAGAAACAAAATTATAGATAATGTGGGACCAAATCTCCCTATCCATTTCAAAATATTTCATCATTCTTCATAATTTATGTGTTTATATGTTTTCTTTTTCTTCGTTCATATGCATGTAACTAACAAACTTAGGTAATTACGTGTTATATGAAAAATTCTTTTTTTTTTCTTTTAATTAGTCAACGTCTTAAAATATAGTATATGGTTTTTTTTTTTAAGTTGGGAGACCTATCAATTTAAAATCTTATTAAATAGTACTTCCTCTGTCCCCAATTATAAGTCCCTTTTTGGTCAACTAACATTAAACTTTGACCAATGATTTATAAAAAAATATATAAATTTAATTTTAAAAAAATATGTTGAAAAGTTTGTAATTCAAAATTTATAAGTGTTATTTTTAAAAATTATATTACTTTATATATTTTTTAATAAACAATGGTTAAAATTTGATTTGGTTGACCAAAAAGGGACTTATAATTAGGGACAGAGAAATATTTTTTTTTGCCACATATTAAAATACCTCTTATATTAAATTATTTAAAACAAAAGAAAACATGGGCTTTATAATATCACAAGAGAATATAGTACATTAATTCTAGATAAATTTTTATCTTGGTTTTTATATGATGATGATGAACAATGCAAACAACGGTCAGGCTCGAAATCAACGTCAGGGCATATGTTTATATTTGCTCTTCTTTTTTTTTTTTATTAATTAGTTGGAATGTTGGATATCTTCTTCGTACAATTGCTTAGTAGTATTTGTTTATGTTTTGATTATACTATGTAATGATGATTATTACTTAATTTATTAAATACTAATAGTCCAATACTATAATAATTGCTATTATTTTATAAATAATCATTCGAGTTCATGCCTAATGACATTTTTGTCACAGCATGGCCAGTTTTGGCAATTGGCGGTGCTTTGTTATGATGGACTCAGATTCACGTAAAGCCATCATGCAACTCGACGCTAAGGCCCTGTCTGGTACACCAGTGAGATTGGTTCAGTGGAAGTAAAATTGGTTATTGTACGTGTTAGATTTGTTATACATATAAAATTTGTTACTGTACATATGAGAATATTCTCGGTGGTTGTAAAACATGTGTTTAATGGAAACCAACTGATCCCACTGGAAAAAAGTGTTTGATAGACCGTTTAAGCCGTTTGGGACACTAACCGACCCAATCGACCCCCAAACGGTGTACCAAACAGGGCCTAAGTTTCACATGTAAAAGACCTTCTCTTATTTCTACTTTTTCTAATTTTTATTCATTTCTCTCACTTAATTATCACCAGTGATTTTTTTTTTAATAATTCTTTGGTATCCAATAATCACATTGGGTACCAACGGGTTAGATCAAAGTGGTAAGCAGCTTGTTTCAGCTTAAGCAGGTCTCAGGTTTGTGATATTGCGTACGTAGCTACCCCTGTTGGGTGACTCACCCACCATAACTAGGTGCGCGATGCGGGTTGGATCCGGATAATTAGTTAGGGCAAACCCCTGGATACCGGATGGGATACCAAAAAAAGTAATCACATTGGGTCATTATGACTAATCTGGAGTTGAATCGTGTTAGACTCTATATATAGGAAGCTCTTCCAGCACTTATTTTCACTATATTTAAAAGATCTGAAACATTGAGTTCATTCCACTCGACTCAATAAGTATTAGTAATTACCACTATTAATTTGACCACAGCAACTCTATATTATATTTAATTACTTTTAATATATACATATAGTTTCTTGATGTAATAAATATATAAATAAATTCTAAAAAATAAATTATCAAGCCATATATATCCATGTTACAGCCATGTCTTATACTACTATAGATCAAGTCATGTAAGATCACAATCATAAGTTATTCTATCTGGTGAAGGTGTTAACTGCTTTTGTTTATTAAGTGATTGTTAATTCAATTATCTTATCCCATGTCCATTTTTTTAAAGATAGACATTGACGGAAGAAATAACATAATATGGAGACATTTTTTTCCCTTAAAAGGACTTGGTCATTACCTCATAGGTAATACTAAAAAAAGGAAAGAAAAAAATTACCAATGACATTAATATATATAGAAGTAACTCCAAATAGGATTTTTTTAAAATCAATTTTTTAAAAAATGCAAAGAAACACTAGCAAACAATATTTAATTAGTATCGTACTATTGTTGTTATTTTTTTTTTTTTTTGCTACTCATGAATATGATATTGAAAACAATAAGAGGTAGTCATCTCCTTCCCATAATCCCACCCCCGTCCATCTCCTAAAGAAATTCCAAGCTCTTAACCATTGGGGTGTCCCCTTTGGGACCTATTGTTGTTATTATGTTAATTAATGAAATTGCCATTGAACAGTCTTTATCATGAAAGTTAAATAAGGCCTTTTGTTGATTCTTCTCATTATTACCTATTGCTTTAGAAATATTCTAGGAGAGAGTTAGTTATAGCTTTAACTTTTTTTTTCTATGAATATATTATATTATTTTCGTAGCTGAAACTAGCTACCACCAACCATTTGTTCGTCCTTTATAACTTCCTTTTTGTGTGTATCAACCAAATCTACTTTGAATATTGACTGTAATTATAAAATTCAAAGAAGATTCTCCAAAAAGAAAAACTTGAAAATGCAGCAAAGAGGAACTTGTGTTGCATGTCAAGTGTATGTACTAAATTTAATTTAGAAGTGGTGGAGCCATCAGCCATGGGGCGGAGCGGAGGATTCGAAACCGCAGTTTTTTCTTTTTCTTTTTCCTTTTGACACCAACGGTGATTCCGCAAACCCTAATAAGTCGTTGACTACTTAGTACTAGACACTAGTATTCAATTTGCCCACCACATGACAATCAGAATCCACGAACATTTCAAAGCTGTCCTTGTAATTTTGGTACTAGCCCACTTTAAATGCTCCACAATTGCAGCAATGATGTCTGTCTGAACCAAAAAAAAAAAAAACCAGAAGAAACTTATATTTCATGTTTCATATAGTTCATAAATATGCCTAATTCGCTAACAATATTTTTTGCTCTGTATTCAAAGTCTTTTTTTTTTAATTGAAGATAACATGTTTTTTTTTGGCCAAAGAAGATAACAAGTTAATACATAGTAGGAAGGTATCATTTTTTTTCATTCTATAAAATTCCATTAATCCATCCCAAAATTAGATTAAAAAGATCTCTTAAATCTGAAGTTTACTTATTGGGGTACCCCCTGAGTAAAGATGAAGATGTCAAGGATATAACGTTATCATAATAAGAAGCTTGCACCACTATTAGTAAAAAAGGTTTCTATAAAATATACATATGGTTACTATGAGTATATAAAGTAAGTGGTGTTATCAGAGATTGAATCTTAGCCAATAAGCAATATTTATTGTATTTGTGATAGGTTATCTCATCTTTAAGGTCTTTACTTATGGATTTTTCGGACTTACAAATTACCTAGCAAAATGGGTATGTGGAGACTCGAATTCAGGTGTCTTCCACCATAAATCCAAGCTTTTTATCACTTTGACCAACCTCCATTATGGCAACAATCTCTATTGTAACATAGTTGAAAATATGATAAAATGCAATATTCTCGAGAAGAGAAAAAAAAAAAGACAATTCAAATGTCTTGTTACGTTTTGGATTGAGTGTAACAAACTCAATTACTTACGTAAAATTCCGAATTTAAATATTGTGAATGACAAAATCAGATCATGGAAGAACCTCTCATTTAGGGTTTGTTGTGGCTCGACTCCAAACTAGGTACATTATGATTTGTAGTTGTGACTCAACTCCAGACGAATTAAGATTTAATATGATTATCGGATACCAATGATTAATACAAAATAAAAAAATTGGTTACATCTAAAATTCTATCAAGAGAATTAGTAATTCAAACCCACCTATCCTCAAAAAAAGAAAAAAAATAGAAAACGTAAAAGGAAAAATATGGTCATTGGTCGCCGCTTTTCCTCTTTCATATTTATGGTCGAGTTGATCAGTCAATAGTCAATACCAACAGCAACCAGCATAGAGGGATGGAGGAATATTCCGAGGAATAATTAATTTTCAAAGATTAGAAAGTAAAATCTAAAATCCCAACATACAGTATTTGGGCCTATTTGGCATAAGAAAAATTGCATTCGTGTTATCGGAAGCAGTGGATCCTCTACTCCCGGTCCAATAATTACCCAAATATCAAAACCGCCAAAAAAACAGTATAAAAAACCCTCCCTCACCAATCATAAAGCTAACAGTCCAAATTAAAAAGTTTATGAAAATTTGATCTCCATTTTTTTTTGGGATAGTACATTACTAATAATAATTTTATTTTATTTTACCAACTAAAAAAAATAAAAACTCCGTAGATCTACGTTCCCGATTCGATTTCTCCTATTTAAATCTCCCTTGATTTTCGTGCTAATAGAAATCCTCCGAAACCAAAACTGCGGTTTTACCTTTATTTAGTCCTATGATTATGATTATTATAGTATAAATTCCCTTTTCCCATTAGTTTTCTAATAATCCACGTGAAATTTGTTTAATACTAGTACTCGTTAGCAATACAAAAGAAGGAAATCCCATTAAAATCTCTTCTTGCCTTTCTCGAACCGATTTCTCATCCGTTGATTTCTCCGATTTCATGGGTACCATGTCTGATCCCACGGCCAGAGCTTCTTCTCCACCTTTTCTCCTGTCCAACATTTTCCCCCTAATTACCGAGCTTTAAATTCCTTTCCCGTTATTTTTTTTTTGATTATTAGGATTTTTTTTTTCATTTTTTATTTTTATTGGAAAGGGGAAAAAAATGAGGGTGGCTAAGTCTCAGGTATGGCAACCATGCAAGAAGAAGAGGTATTTGATTAACTGCAAGCTTTAGAAGGCAATCGAGAGAGAAAAAACAGCATTTATTTA
>AWWV01011815.1:0-46620 GCA_001974805.1 Corchorus capsularis | reverse complement strand
AATATAGAGACCGGAGAAAATGTAGCAATCAAGATTCTTGATAAAGAGAAAGTTTTGAAGCATAAGATGATTGGCCAGGTACTTTTTTTTTCCCTTTGAATATAATAATTTCCTTTGCGAAAGTGAATATATTAGTTGAATTGATTATGAAGTTTTCTGATACTGAATCTGATTTATCTGGTTGATTTCCAGTTAATTTAAGTTATTAGTGATCATTATTTACCTCGAATGATTTTTCTGGTTTTTTGGTTAAGTTAATTGTTAGCTGTGTATTAATCAGGTTGCTAAACAAGATTTGACTTTGTGATTTAATTTTGTTTGATGGTTAATAATGTTCATTAATTGGTTAGGTTTTGATTTTTTTCCCCTCTTTCTTGCGACTCTGAAAAGAATAAAGAATTCTGAGAATATGCTATGATTTAGTGATTGGTTGGGGTGAAAATAGAGTATACTACTATTAATCAAGAACTACTAGTAGCAAATACATAGAGTTTTTTTATGGCTTAAAAAGAAGAGTCAACTTAATTTGCAATAAGAAATCATTTTAATAGTTTCTCATTTGACTAATTTTGTTCCACCACAGTGTGTGCGTATTACAGAATAGAAAGGAGATTTAATTCTCAACATTTGCAGTTTATATAGAGTTCATGTGGAATAATAATTAGCTTGTAAAAGAAGGTAGAATTCGAGTTAATAAGTCAATGATACACAATTAAGCCCTTTATAAATTAATTCCGACAGGGTTGAACCCTATTACAGTTTGGCAGCATTTATACTCAGTACTATTTGTGTTTAACTAAATTCTGGAAAGAAAGCTCTAAATTGAATAGAACTTATCTGAATGTCTCTCATTTTGTTGCTCTATATTTGACCAAGAAAAAGATTATTCTATCGAAATAGTGATAAACAGTAAAATAATGGTAGTTTTTCCTTCAGTATTTTTTTTAAAACTTTAACAAACTAAAATTTTTGAACTGTTAGATGCCTATGCAAATCATATGCTTTTTTTACTTATTCACCTCCGACAGTTAGATGCCTATGCAAATCATATGCTTGTTGCCTTGAGGATTTTTTTTTTGGGTTTTTGTTTTCCCTGAATCTCGTTTCTGTCTTACCTTGTGCATGTTACATTGTTTTTTTTTCTTTGTCCTTCGCAGATTAAACGTGAAATTTCAACAATGAAACTAATTCGACACCCTAATGTCATCCGCATGTATGAGGTTTGGCAAAAAGTTTCTTTTGTATATCTTAATCTAGTTAATTTGTTGTTCTCCCTTCATTTCTCCTTCCTTCTTGTCTTGTATGTTCTCTCTTGGGGAATCTGCCGCAATTTTGTGAGAGGACACCACTTGGCGTTGTAACCATTATTAGTATTGGTTGTCTTTGGTTCTTTGTAATTTACGGCAATATTCTTGGTGTAGGTGATGGCTAGCAAGACGAAAATTTACATTGTTCTGGAATTCGTGACTGGTGGTGAACTTTTTGACAAAATTGTAAGATAATAGCTGTAACAACTTTCTATTGTACTTTTGGAAAAGTAAAAGTGCTATGAGGAATTATATGTCAGTTGTTCATCATTGTTTGATAACCATATTTTAATATGGCTTTTTTTTCTTATTATTCTCCCGAGTCAGGCTAGCAGAGGGAGATTAAAGGAGGATGAAGCTAGAAAGTACTTTCAGCAGCTTATTAATGCTGTGGATTACTGCCATAGTAGAGGTGTTTACCACCGCGACCTGAAGGTTTGGATATATTTTGCATTAATTACCCATTTTCTGTAACTGTTAATATGTAAATTTCTTTGATATAGCATAGTTGTGTTTTTTGATTTACAGCCAGAAAATTTGCTCCTAGATGCTAATGGAGTTCTTAAAGTTTCAGATTTCGGTTTGAGTGCTTTACCTCAGCAAGTTCGAGTGAGTCTACTGTCTTCATGTGTGGCTACTTGTTTTTGTGTTGTCTTGTACTGTCACTTCACTCTTTCACTTAAGGAAAATGATCTCATGTATTTGCATGTGTCCTTTGTGAGATATTACTCTTGCTTTGGCACTTCATTTCGTGGTTAGCAATGGAATATGGAAGACTAGAAGCTTATTCTATTTGGCTTTTCCATTGCCTACTGCATTGGAGGATGATTATTTTTCATGCAGCTTTCTTGAATAACTGATAAAATAATTCAATACTGATAATCTTGTACTTTTCATTTAGGAGGATGGGTTACTTCACACAACGTGCGGAACACCAAATTATGTTGCTCCAGAGGTATATCTGCTTTTGTTGCAAACAGAATTCCTTTTCTTTATGATCTATTAGCTTTTTGTTATTGTTTTTGTGCTCTCACTTTTTAGGTGATCAACAATAAAGGCTATGATGGAGCCAAGGCAGATCTCTGGTCCTGTGGTGTGATACTCTTTGTCTTAATGGCAGGTTACTTGCCTTTTGAGGACTCCAATTTGATGGCTTTATATAAAAAGGTGCTTACTTTTACTCTGTCTCTGTCTCTTAGAGTTCTTTTTCCTTTACCTCAGAAGTAAACAGTTTTGCTCTATCAGATGTTATTAAGTCACCATTGACAATAAACTTAGAATCAACTGGTCTGATATTCTAAACATGAATATTTTCTTCTGATAAGCATCTATTTGCATCCATTCTTGGTCAGTCACCATTTTGTCAAATCAGTGTTGTTGTTCAAAGAATAATTAATATTGTTTTGGTGGTTGTTGGATCGGGAAACTATCACTTCTTGCATTGAGGTAGCTATAATTCTTTGCCATGCAGGAAAGCACCTTAAAAATATCAAGAAGAATTCATGTGCACTCAAAGAAAACCATACACCTTCATATATGCATCTGTGTTCAACACTGCTGTCATGCTGCTGATGAACCAACTTTCAATTACATTTCTGTTATGTCTTCTATATTTAGAATGCTTTCTCTGAGGGATTTTCCCATGCAATTGCAGATACATAAGGCCGATTTCAATTGTCCTCCATGGTTCTCCTCAAGTGCAAAGAAATTAATAAAGAGAATACTTGACCCTAATCCATTGACGGTAAGTAAGTTTTGTTTCTTATCCCTTTCCATGCTTTCTTTCTCCCTACTTTGAAGATTTTGGTTTTTATGCTGGTAGTGTGAAATTATTTTGTGCCAAAGGTTGCTGGCATTGATGCTCCAATTAAGTTGTTTTTTGGATATAGTTTTCACCCTTTATCATTTGTGACTAAACCAGAGGATATTAGTTCCAGAGATTCTTGAGAATGAGTGGTTTAAGAAAGGATATATGCCACCTAGATTTGAGCAAGCTGATGTTAGTCTTGATGATGTGGATGCCATTTTCAATGAATCAGGGGTAAGAGTTGTGTTTTTCACGTTTGGAATGTGTTTTTCTGGTGTTGCTGCAATGGGATGAGTCTGTAAATTATTTTGGTAGCAGGATTCTCAAAACCTTGTTGTTGAGCGGCGAGAAGAAGGGCCTGTTGCACCTGCTACTATGAATGCATTTGAACTTATCTCTACATCACAGGGTCTCAACCTCAGTAGTCTATTCGAGAAGCAAATGGTATGTTAACCAATTTTACCTTAGTATGCAGTATTTTAAACACAAAATGACAGAACAGAACACTTGAGAATCTCTGACCTTTTGGTTCCTCCAGCTAAGTGAAAGCCCCTTACATAGTTTTGTCAAATTTGAGAGGAAGATGTTAATATGTTATTATTGTATAGTTTGATGAAGCATGGCTGTTTTATTATCTTAATACATAATCTTATAAGATGGCTGGCATTTCCTTTGATTACAGGGACTTGTTAAACGTGAAACAAGATTCACATCAAAATGTCCTGCTAATGAGATAATCTCAAAAATTGAGGAAGCTGCAATGCCATTGGGTTTTGATGTGAAGAAAAATAATCACAAGGTTTAACCTCTTACCGACATCTGTGGTTTATTTGACTGCTTTTGATCTTCAGAATTAGATGGAGGAATTTGCTGTTACTGTTTAAGTAAAAAATAAATAAGATCTGGCATTATGATATATTATTATTATTTGTTAATGACTTTATCATCTGCTCTGTGAAGCAGTGGTCCTATATTTGATTGAAATTAATTGAACCAGACTCCCTTTGGGTTTTCGCTACCAACTTCATTCTGTAAATGTTGTTTTGGTACTAAGTTTTCTTGCTAACGGGACTAAAGTTTTGGATATCCAAATTTAGCACTTGAAAGTTCCATTCAACTGAGACTTGTTGGATGCAAAAGGAAGATTGATGAGTAATTAAACTGAGATGTCTTTAGAAATTTGACTATAAATCAGTAGTTAAATGGTAAGTTAATTTCTCATTTCTGATGAACCCTATTTCTTTTGTCCCATCTCAGATGAAGCTCCTAGGAGAAAAAACTGGACGTAAGGGTCATTTGGCTGTTACAACAGAGGTATACCTTTCTTCAGTCTTAATCTTTTGAGCATGATTTCAGTTTTCCCTCCATTAAAGTTGTTTGAACATGGTAATGATGATCTGGTCTGTAACTGTGCTCTCTGGCGATGCATCTTTTCCTTTTCAGATTTTTCAAGTGGCTCCTTCTCTTTGTATGGTTGAACTTCGTAAGTCTGGTGGAGATACCCTGGAATTTCACAAGGTATGATTGTTTGTTTAGCTGTGTTATTTACCACCAAAATGTTTCTTTACTGAACAGATACCCGAGGCCTCTGTATCACTGATACAGTAGATACTCTTATTTCGTAATTTGCTGATAACCACAGTCTTTTATCTTGTAAAGGCATGCATGCCAGTTTGGTGTACCTTAGTTTTTTCATTTTTTACCTTGTCATCTTTTAATTGCCTTGAATTCTCACTCTGCTTTCTTGAATTTACAGTTCTACAATAATCTCTCTACCGGGCTAAAAGATATTGTTTGGAAAACAGAGGAAGGAATAGTGGAAGAAAAGAATGGTTAGTATATACAGTTAGTAAAGCCTGCATTTGAGGTGCCCTATTAGTAGGCTATTACCTGTCCTCATATGCAATTAGTTCAGAGGAGAATCTATATCGAACATATATCGATTCTAGGGCAGCAGCAGGAATAAAGTTAGATTTGTCGCCCGTTTGAGTTATTTGCATTCTGTAAAAATGTCGTGTGTTTTTTGCCCGTTTCCTTCAGCCTCCGTCACCCATGAGAATATATTTTCAAGCACTTATATATATATGAATTTAACATGCATGACTTATAGTATGCGGGGATTCAACAGTTTGGAAACATGGTTTACTGAGGATTCTATTTTTATGTATACAAACTATTTTAAAGAAATGTAGATTAGGAAACCGGATTCCGGTCAAATTTTCATGTCTATGCTAGGGAGAGTAAAATTCAGCCGCTGTTTGGGTTTTTTTCATGGTTATGTTTCACGACTGCAGGGGGTGCTACTGCATCTGGTCGATCGCAGTGAGGTGCATTTTGACGGGCTTTTTCTGTAATGCTCGAACCTCAGATACGGGTTTGCTCAAAAGGAGATATTTATCCATTTTTGATGGTTGTAACTTTCAATTTATGTAAAAGCACTGTATACATATAAATATATACCGCAGCTATACTATTAAGTTTGCTTCTGCTGGGTGCTGTGATTAAAGAAAACAGAACTCATTTACCATATTGGCCTCCCGTTTTTTGAGATCGAAGTGTAACAATTGAATTTATGAATAAATAAAATGAAATTGGGCTTGATTCGTGTTCTTTTCATATTTCATATATCCAAAGTAAGCTTTCGATTCTTTGAAAGTAAATCAAAGCCCAAAGGGTAAAAATGGCAAGTGAGGCCTTTTAGGCCCAAATTCTCTGAAAAACTAAATACTCGTGTTACGCGCGCCCTGGCAAGTAAAGTAATATACTCGCTATATATAAAATGGAGCCGAGAGTCGAGAGGGAGAGAGAGAGAGAGAAGAAAATGTCAATTAGTCGGGTTGTCGACTAAAGTTGTTCGTTGAGGAGTCTCTGTTTCGAAATCATTGCATATATATATTTAGGCCAAAAAGAGCAAAGAGGGAAAAGGGCGCTGCCATGAGAGAAGAGGTTATTAGCTCTGGTGGGACCATAGATCCCACTCCGGCTGCGAGGTATCCACCAACTCTTTCGTTCTCACTCTCTCCTTTCACTTTCTTTTCGTCTCAATTCTCCCAATTAGGGTTTTTTTTGTTTCCTTCGTAATAATTTTTGTATTCGGTTAAGCTAGGGCTTTTATTCGCTTTGATTGCATGATTTGTAGGGGTTTGGGTTTAGGGTTCTGTTAGGTGGGGAAAGCGGGAAGAGATATAAGATTGGCTGTTACAGTTGAGGTTAATTATTAATAAGTTTGAGTTATGTGGCGCACTTTCTCTTGCACCTGAATATGGAAAACGAAATGTTGAGAACAATGAATTTAATTGAGTATATGCATTTGAATCTCTTAACTAGGTCATTAGCGTTATAATTGCATCCATGCAGACATTTATCCCATCTATCTTGTCGTTTTTACTCACATTTATCCCATCTATCTTGCTTTTTACTTTTAATTTGTTTTCTTTTGTTGGTCAAGTAAACTGGGTTGCTCCCTTTAATCTCTAAGATTATGATTTTTGAGAATGGACCCCAAGCTGGAATTTTTTTGCCGCTTGGACTAAGCAATTATGTGAAAAGACCTGAAATGCAGAGGAATGCTTTTTCTGCTTCAAAAATTGTTGCTTGGGTTGTACTGATGTGAAGGAAGAATACTTGTATAAAAGCCATGATGCTCTAGGAAGGATATTGTCCATCATTTCTATGTTTGTTTTGTCAAGGTGTCAATGGCTTACTTGTGAAATAGAAGATTGAAACTGGTCTAAGTCTGCTAGGAATATGTCATTTTATGAGAAGGAAAGTAGTTTCCTGTTAAAGAAATTGACAGTATGATAAGGTGTGAACCATGCCTAACTATTTGCTTATTGATTCTTTTTATTTGAAATGATTATATTCATAATGCTTGTTTAAGACTTTGAAAATAGAAAAGAAGATTTATGCTTCTTGTTCTTTATCAGTTCTGCTGGGGCATCTTCACCTGCTGTTCCAAATGTTGGCAGTATAGATTGGTCTGGTCATGGACAAAATTCCAAAGCAGTTTCTCAATCCTGTGTTGGATCCCAAGCACCATGGACTTCACTCAGTACTAGTGCTGGAGGATCTGCTCTTGGATCATCAAGAACTTCATGCCGACCATGGGAAAGAGGGGATCTTCTTAGGCGTTTGGCTACATTTAAGCCAATGAATTGGTTTGGGAAACCTAAGGTACACACTTGATGTGATATCTCCTTAATAGAAGTTTACTACAGGAGTTTGCATTACTTTGACATGGTGTTTTCCAGCTCGAATGTATTAATCTACATCATACGTGAACAATCACCTATAACAATGGGCATCATAGATCCTTTTAAAGCACACACTTCTAAATTCCCCCCTGGAGTTAAATTCATTGCATCCAGTTTAGTTTTCAATTTTCTATTAGTTATATTATATACTTAATATGATTTTAAGGCATCATCAATTACTCCATTTCAAATCAATTGCAGTTGGCTAGCTCATTGGCATGTGCTCAGAGAGGTTGGATGAACATAGATGTTGATAAAATTGCATGTGAGACATGTGGGGCATGCCTGCATTTTGCTTCCTCTCCGTCCTGGCCTGCTTCTGAAGGTTAGCCTATGTCCCTTTTTATTCATTTACAGCTTCTTGGGATATATAATAATTGTAGTGACCATCATAAAAAGTCAGGCTTTTCTATTTTGATGCTTTGAGATATGCTTGTTATATGAGACAATAGATGAATATTCGTTTGGTAGATGAATAGATAGATATAAGAACTCATCTTTGGAGCAGTTATAATTTTCCTTTTTCTTTAAACTGGTTGTGGTAATAGGAATTACTGAACTATACCTCGTTGCTGGTCTAAGCAGTGGTATATGGCATTTAATACGGCATAGTTGTAGGTTTGTAGCTCAGAAGCATAGAGTCCAGGAAAGTTTTATGTATGTGTTATTCTATATGTTTCTGAATGGTTATTCTTTATACTTGCACATGCTCTTATTTTGTAATCTTCAGATCAGCCAGGGAAATGATGAGTTAGATAAATAATTTGTGTTTGTTGAGTTCTGGTGTTGCATTAGCTCCTGTAATGGTGGTGAATAACAACTATAAGTTGCTTATCAAACACTATGCTTTGCCCTCTCATCTTTGCCTTTATACAATTGCTAATGATACCTCTTCCTTTAGGGAAAATTGTTTCTGAAGCTGAGGATGCTGGTCTGGCCTTTTCCAAGCAGTTGGATGTTGGCCACAAAGTTGCTTGTCCATGGAGAGGAAACAGCTGTCCAGAAAGCTTGGTCCAATTCCCTCCAACACCTCAGTCTGCCCTAATTGCAGGATACAAGGATAGATGTGATGGACTTTTGCAGTTTCAGTCCCTTCCTGTAATAGCTGCATCTGCATTGGAGCATATGCGAGTGTCTCGTGGTCCACAGGTTGATCGCCTTCTGTCTCAGCTGCAGAATTATATGACAGAGTTTGAATCAAGATCAGAGAATATACCCGAATTTGATAACCCTAGAGATGGTGCATTTTGTCTATATTATCGTGTAAGATACTTATATGCGTTTTTAATCTGCTAGTAATGGGCAATGTTTAAACGTTCTGACGTGCTTTACCTTTGTGTAGTCACAAAAGCTCATAAGCTTGTGTGGATGGGAACCAAGATGGCTTCCAAATATTCAAGACTGTGAAGAACATTCTGCTCAATCAGCTAGAAATGGATGTTCTTTTGGCCCTAGCACAGCCCAGCTCCATCTTTCTCAAGATCCTGGACCAAGCAAAAATGCGCTGGCTGCTTCAGCCAAGGACACTGGAAAAAATAAGTTGTTAGTTGTCGAGTCTAGATCTGAACTCAGGTCACCTTTATTAGATTGTAGCCTATGCGGTGCTACTGTCAGGATATTGGATTTTTTAACTGTTCCTCGACCTGCTCGTGTTGGTCCCAACAACATTGACATCCCTGATACAAGCAAAAAGATGGGATTGACACGTGGAGTAAGTGCAGCTAGTGGAATTAGTGGTTGGGTTGCTGCTGATGATCCAGATAAAGAGACTGAAGACCGTGATGAAGTAGGAACAAACGACGAAAGAAAATTAATGCAAAAATCAGATGTTGATTTGAATCTTACAATGGCCGGGGGTCTCTCTGTTAACCAGTTGGGTAGAGCCACAACATCCAGAAATATGAATGATGCAGACATGGGACGGGATCTAATGATTGGGCAACCGGCAGGTAGTGAGGTTGGTGATCGAGCAGCCTCTTATGAATCAAGGGGTCCTAGTTCTCGCAAGCGAAGCTTGGAAATAGGTGCCAGTTCAGATGACAGGCCACAGTTACCATTGCAGCAGGCTGATAGTGTCGAAGGAACTGTCATTGATCGTGATGGTGATGAAGTCACTGATGGCAGACAATATTCTGCTGGGCCTTCCAAACGCGCTCGTGATTCAGATATTTTTGATACTAATTGCTCATATCCAAGAGACTCATCTGATGCAGGTCCAAGCCATTCAATGGGTTTTGAAACTCATGCAGATGGTAATAGATTTGCTCTGTTTAGGCAAGGAAGTGACCATGTTTTCGGAAACCCATCAGCTAGAGATTCAACACGTGCATCCTCTGTCATTGCTATGGATACTGTGTGCCACAGTGCAGATGATGACTCAATGGAAAGTGTTGAAAATTATCCTGGAGATGTTGATGATATCCATTTTCCCTCCTCAAGTACATATGGCCACCTTGACATGAATGACACATCAGAGTTGAATTATAGTAATCAAGCTCAGCAGAGTATTTGTTTCCAACCAGCTGCTGAAGCACTTCCGGGAGAAATGGGCATCAGCAGTACAAATGATGGTGAAGAAATTTTCAATGCTGAAACTGTGACAGCTCAGGCTAGGGATGGGCTTAGTTTTGGAATTAGTGGTGGGAGTGTTGGCATGTGTGCCAGCCATGAAGCCGAAATCCATGGGGCAGATGTATCTGTGCATAGAACAGATAGTGTAGTTGGTGATGTGGAACCCAGAATAGAAGATGCTGAAAATCAGGGTCAAACAGGTGAATCTGCTCCAGATCCTGGGTTGATGGATGAGGTTGTCCCTGATGAAATTAATAGGGAGGATCCACATGGTGATAGCCAAGAAATGCTGTCTCGTTCTCTAGGAAGGGCTGATAGTGGCTCGAAAGTTGATGGTTTTGCAAAGGCAGAGTCTGTTGAAAGTGGTGAAAAGATAAGCCAAAGCTGCAAGTTAGTTCCAGATAACACTGCTCATCCTTCTCTTTCCTGCAATGCTAATGTCTATGGTCATGAAACTCCCAAGAAAGGGGTAAAAGATGCTGGAAAATCATCTTCAATAAACAACTTTCCGTACCCATACCCAGAGTCAGATTATGCTGTTGCAAATGGGATAGGTAAATTCTGTGTGCCTTACTTGGTTGATCGAAGTCGTAGGATTAGCATTGGTTTTACTTTTGTAGGCTTGTTAGGCTGTTTTTTGTTAGTCTTTTGGGCTCTTTTTGGTCATTTATGTATAATACTTCAAAAACAAATTAGTGAGACAGCAACTAGTTCATCAGGAAAGTACTGTTGAACCAGAGCAAGGTTCCAAGCATGCTTTGGTACCAGATATGACTTCTTTTTTAAATCATATCACACTTACTTTACTATGAAATTGATGAGTGCAACCCCTGTTCATAATCAGTTTGTTTTGTTCAACTGTTTGAAACTTCAAATTCATTTATTGTGTCCTGCATGTCTGTTCGTTCTTTTTCTGTTCCGGATGCCTTATCAAGATAAGTTGAATTTTAGGGCCACCAAAAGGAGAAAGCAATTATGAAGAAGCTATGGAATTTGATCCAATTATTCATCATAACCAGTTCTGCCCCTGGGTGAATGGAAATGTTGCTGCTGCTGGCTGCGGTAACTCTGGCTCCAGCACCAGTGCTGATGTTGTTGCACTTTGTGGATGGCAGCTGACCTTGGATGCACTGGATGCCCTGCGATCACTGGGGAATATTCCTGTGCAGACAGTACAGTCTGAGTCAGCAGCATCAATGCATAAGGTTAGTTGCCTTGATACTGAATTATGGTGGGTCTGAGACTTAAAATTTTGTTTTCTTGATTGAACAGCTTATAGAGTGGCCTGATGGATGACTAGAATGCATACATCCTTTTAACTAACTGTAGTAATGGTCTAGCTAGTCCCTTCTGTGAAGTCATGAATCTGGTTTCTGCTTTACATGCATTTTTTTTTCCAAATAAAAATTGTTTGTTATTCTTACAGTTCTTGGCAAGAGAAGTCCAAAGTTGTGAAGATTTCCATCTTACACTGAAATTACTTTTGAGATATGACTTACTGCTTATATGATATTTAGGCTTTAACTAGCCATGTTAAGATTTGATCCATGTGGATTGTGGTACTTCCGCACATCCCTCATTTTGTTAGTTCAGATAACATAATTTTATTTAAGCTTCATGAGCCAATATTAGCTGGGGATCTACCTGTTTTTTGAGTGGGGGGAAAACATGTATCCATCATTAAGCTAAATGCTTAGCAACCTAGCAGTAATTATATCTTAAGTTAAGGAGAATTGAAAATTTTGTTTTACTTGTTTAAATAGTAAGGGTGGTCATTTCATTTCCTCTAGATCAGAATTGTTGTGTGTTGGCTAGTAACATATATGTCATTTAACTTTGTTTTTCTGGAAAGGAGTTCACTTGTCTGATTTCTAGGTAGTTTAGCTCATGTCTTATCGCATGAGAATAAGCAGATGCTACAGGCTACAGACATCTCTGATCTACTTGACACTGTTGGACTAACCCCTCATTTACACAACTACTATTTTCCTTATGCAGGATGATCACCAAACTCCTGGTAAAAAGCTCCTTCGACTACACTCTATGAACCAAAGTCATGGGCAGCATTGACCATCATAAGATACCTGCAATGAGCCAATGACTTGTAAGTATGTAACTTATGTAAAATAGTTGATGGAAGTTTCCTATCATCATGCATCGTTCTTCATGTAATCCTAGTTTTAACTAGATTCGGAACATCTTACTACAAGAAGTTTTGGAGAGTACATTCGGGTAGGAAATAAATATTACTTAGGAAGTAGAGTTGAAAATACTAGGATTAAGTTTAAGTGCAAAAGGGACGTTTATTGTCTGTTTTCTAGTTTTTATGCAATTAATTGTTGGTTAACACAGCTGCTATAAGTTTTTCTTTTTCTTTACATATTATTTATTGTTCTAAATGAGGTTCTTGACCCTCAATCTGATTATACCCTCAATGCTTTAATGATCTAGCTGTAATTTGAAGAACTTTTGATTGTCTAAATAACTCAATAAAATAGATTTAGATTTGGAGCTCAGGAGCTCAAGTTTGAAAAGGAAAAAAAAAGAAGCTTATTTTAGGTTAGTAATGCCTATGCTTAAAAAAATAAAAAATTATTAATCATGTCCAATCCCAAAAGGGTAGGAAAAAATGTAAAAATATAGAGATATGTACTAGTACTAGTACTAGCATTAGGAATATAATCTTCTGAAGTTAATGTAACCACAACTGCAACCTTCTTTTGAACTTTAATTAAAAAAGAGAAAGGAAAAGAAAAGAGAAGAGAAGTACATCAGCATCATGACCCTTAAGTGGCATCCCCGAGCTGGTAGTTTCTATAACTCAAAGTATGATTTGTGAGTTCTAAAAGGTGTTTGGGTTTTCAATCGATAACATAAACATTAAACAAGTAATCTAGAATCCAAACCTTATACTGCAAATATGATTGTCCATGACAGAATCTGCAAATAAGCATTCAGCCTTTTAATCATTACTACACTCTGGCCTTCATGTATGCAAATGTCATGTAGGATGGGAATTGCATTCAACGGTTGCAGCAAATTGGAAGTTTTTTCAGTCATTGTCACTGGATCTGCTGCCTGGGAGGTTATATTGGTCTTACTACCATTTTTATCAAAACCTTATATCATGGTAAAGTTATGTGTTATTCAAGTGAGATACCTGTCTATACTGCGTAAATTATATATTTCTTCCTTTTAAGCAAATCTTTCTGACCGATGAATATTATCATTCACTTGATCAGTGATATGACAGTAATATTGTTGTTAAGAACAAAAGTTTCTACTCTCTAGTGCTACATTTTTTTTTTCAGGACTCTCATTTCATGGATTGGTAATTGTGATAATGCTGCTAATAAGATGACTATTTTTGGTCTTGTCGATAGTTGGCTGTATGCTATATGTTGTGCATCAGATGTTGACCATTTTTTTCTTTTTAACCTTTTCTTTTAAAAAATTTTGTTAATCTAGTGAAGAAGTTTATTGTGTTCCATTTTTCTCTCGGTCATTCTTTTTGCAGTTATTACTATTTTCTGCGTAATGCATGCATTTGTAAGTTCAGCAGCTGAGGAAGGGAGTAGCCAAATGGACTACAAGATTTCTTCTGATAGTTTGAATTTTGTTTTATAACATCTTTGATGCTCTGCTTCTGGATTGAAATAGATGATTTTATGCAAATTTATAGACAATATCAGGACAAAACCAGATTTCTGTCTCTTCTTGGTTTTCCTTGTTTGAGATCAAAGCTGAATACATATATATTTGTAAACTCGGTTGAAAATCTTAATGGGATTTGAGTTTGACCCAATTTTGACGTGGTTTATCTCTTGCTTAAGTTTGTGTACGGTTCATAGATGATGATTAGTGAGGAAATCATAGTAGTAATTTATTAGGCTCTCAAGTCTTAACTACCTGTTGAAGCCTTGTTTGTTTCCGAGAAAAATTTGTTTATGGAAAGGACATGAATGGTGAAGATACGGTACACAAGGATTTAAAATTGATAAATTTAGAGATGGGCTGAATCAAGAAATATGTCAGCCCCAAGCTATCTAAATGAAATCTGACTCTATCCAATCGATTTCAACCCAATCTCCACGTGTCATTCTCACATAACATACAAATAGACCAATAAGATCAGCTTATTGTTCGACTTGGACAAGAAAGCCTTCCATTTCTCTCTGTTTCTCAAGTCTCGGCCACCATGTCTGCAGCAGCTGCAACAGCATTACAGTCTTCATTATGCATATCTTCTCAGAAACCATCTTCGTCTTCATCTTCCCCAGCAAATTCCCAGCAACCAAACACCCTTTTATCAGCAAAACCCAAAAGCATCCTCCATAAACACCCACTCTACTCATCAACTCATCAGAATCTGTCCCTTCAAATCAAAGAGAAAATCTTATGCCTTGAAATCATGGGCATTGATTCAGGTAAAGCACTCTCTCTTAACCCTTCACTTCATACTGCTTCCCTTCATTCCATACATTCCATAATTTCCTTCCTTCAATCCAAAGGCATTCACCAAAAGGACTTGCCAAGAATCTTTGGCATGTGCCCCAAAATCTTAACCTCTAACATCAAAACTGAACTTAACCCGGTTTTCAATTTCCTCTCCCAATACCTTAATGTCCCAGAAAACAACTATAGAAAGGTCATTAACAAGTGCCCACGGTTGCTTACTTCAAGTGTGAGAGACCAGTTGAAACCGGCTTTGTTTTATCTTCAAAGGCTTGGTTTTAGAGATTTAGAAGCCTTGGCTTATCAAGATCCTGTATTGTTGGTTTCCAATGTGGAAAATACATTGATACCCAAACTGAAATTCTTGGAAACTTTAGGGTTTTCAAGTCATGAGGCTAAAAGTATGGTGTTGAGATGTCCAGGGTTGTTCACTTTCAGCATTGAAAACAACTACAAGCCCAAATTTGAGTACTTTAATGAAGTTATGAAAGGGAAACTGGAGGAGTTGAAGGAGTTTCCTCAGTTCTTTGCTTTTAGTTTGGAAAAGAGGATTAAACCAAGGCACATTGAAGTCATGCAAAGTGGGGTTAAATTGCCTTTGGCTAACATGCTAAAGAGCACTGATGAAGAGTTTAAAGAGTTGCTGAGGAAAGGAGGCAATAGCTGATATATATATACATATATATATATATATATATATGAAGTAATTTTCTTCATCATCTTTTCTTTTCTTTGATCTTGTTTTTTTTAGTAAATTTAGCTGTCTCATACCGTGGATTGTAATTGTAAATGAAAGACCAATTTTTTTTTCCTGGTGTTTTCATAAACACTGTTGAAATATGTATTTTTTTTCAATCGTGAAGTAAAGGTGAATTCTTTGTAATAATTAATTGAAGATAAGGAGAGAAATCGGGCCAAAGAAAAAAACAAAAAGTTAAGGAAAGAAAAGCTGGAAAGGGTCCTATTTCACCAATAAAAAAATGACTATCAGACCAAAATATAAAACTATAAACAAGTCAAGGAAAATTGCTACCTGTATCTGCAGAGTTTTAACGTACCAGTAGCAGGAAGATGACGACTCTATTTTCTCGAATAGTTTCACGGATTTCTGGGACTCCCAGAAAAACCTTGTTTGGCTGCCGACAGTGCTACCAATCTCTTGTCTTTAAGACTTTATGTCACTCTGCCATTGATTCTGATTCAAAGGTAGATTCAAAAGCTTTTGTCTTCATCCTCTTATAATAAGTTTGGTTTATCATGTTTTTGAGTGGAAGATATCATTTGACTTCTAATCGAAAGAGTTGATGAATCTATCTCGAGAGGGTGCTTAATCTTTTCTGTTTTCTTGGGTGCCAATCAGTGGAAAGTTTTTAGTCAAGAATCCTAATCTGAGGCTGAAAGTTGATTATTCACCAAAAAAAATGGGTTCAAAAATGTTTTTTTTTCTCTTTCTTTTATGGGCAGTTTATTTCAACTGTTCTACCTTTTTCTTCTTTTGCTATCTATATAGGGAGATACTGCTTTAATGGAAAAGGTGGATCCATATTCACTTGTTGCTGATGAAATCTCACTTGTTTCAAAGAGGTTGCGTTTATCGGTAGTTGCTAAGGTATTTGATCCACATTTCTCATCTTTTGGCTTTCTATAATGTGGATATGCTTGGAAGTTTTTTATAACAAGGGTCATGTTTTTCAACATCTCATCTAGGTATAAGAAGCAATGACTTGGAATGACAGCAAGAGCTGAATGACTTGTTACAAATTAAAACTTGGATTCTTTGTCATCTAGGTCCCTGAGCTTTCCTCAGCTGCCGGATACTTTTTCAAAGAGGGGGTTGAAGGAAAGAGGACATGCTCCATGGTAATAAGAATAAGGCTACTTTTTTACTAGGCTTGGTTTTGATATGGCTTATGAAAACTGCAGAAATGTTTCTTTGATTGATGCTTCTTCTGGTTGCAAGAGAAACCTTCCATGCTTGAGCGTATAATGCTACTAATACCCTTTTCCTGTGTCTCATTCGCATTGTTAGATTAAAACAAAATTTAGGTTTTCTTTCTCCATCACCAACCCAAAGAACTTGGTATCTCTGGTATTTGAGGTTCCCACCTGCTCACACTGTGTGCAACTCCCTTTTTAGTCATTTTTCAAGGATCTTTCTATTTGTGTTCAACCATCTTTCAGTGAGCTAAAAAGGAAAGTTTTGTGCTTTCATGCAGGTCTTGTTATTGATGGCTAGAGCTATGGATATACATGGAACTGAAACACCTTTTTACTGCACAAAGGATTCAGTTACAACTGAATTGCATAGAAGACAGCAACTTATCGCTGAAGTAACCGAAATGATCCATGTCAGTTGTTCTCTCTTTTTCTTTTGTCAAATTCTGTTATGTCCTGTTTATACCACATTATGGTACTTGCTCTCATGTCAAGGAATATCTCCATAACCATTATTAGACTAATCTAATAATCTTGTGATCTAGGTGGCTAGCCTTATTCATGATGATGTCTTGGATGATGCAGATACAAGACGTGGTATTGGTTCATTGAACTTTGTGGTTGGAAATAAGGTAACTGGCCACTTGTTTCAACTTTTCTACAGTCCATTGACAGATTCCTGAAATGAAATTTCTAACCTGATTATAGGAATAATTCTTTTTTGTAAATGCATAGGCATCAGAAGTAGTTCTAAGAAGAGGTGAATTCTGTTGCAGTCATTGACTAATTCATTGCAGTTCTTACTTGTTTCAACAGTAATGCTTTTGCCCCATTGCACCTTACTTCTGGCATTCCTCTCTTTTAGATGGTTTGGCCAATTTTTCACCACTGTAGAGAGCTTAACTAATTGACCTGGATTTATGGGAGATTCTCTCTCTTTATTACCATTCATTCATGTCTATTTATCTAAATCATGCAGTTGGCAGTGTTAGCAGGAGATTTTCTGCTTTTTCGCGCTCTTCGGGTCCTTGCTTCCTTGGAAAACACAGAGGTATGTTTCTTCTAAGTCCTAAAACCTATTCCATGATTTTCTGCTTAGAGAAAGGATTGAATTAGAAGAGAAACCTTGTTCATTAAAATTGACCGATGACATTTGCTCTTGAGAAAATGCGGTGATAATCCATTCCTTCAAGCTTTCTATCTTCATGCATGGTTGGCCTTTCCACCTTCCTATCTTCTGATGCATGGTGGTCACATTGTAAGGCTGCAATTGTTCCTCCTTTTGTGGAAGTCTGATAATGTATTATAGTGTACATTGTTTGGTGCTGCCCAAGTATAGTATATTTCATGTACATCTGATACTAGCGCAACCAATTTCCTAGATAGCCAAATTCTTAAATATGTCCTCATATGAGTATCCAATTCTTTTAAATTGTTATTACCATGTATTGTCCATTGGTTCTGACATTCTATTTATTTATTACAAATCTTGCATTCACTCTACTTGTTCAAATTATGGTTTAAACTATCTCTATGTGCCCATAGGTTGTTTCATTACTAGCAACAGCAGTAGAAAATCTTGTCACAGGTGAAACCATGCAAATGGCAGCCACAGTTGAACAGTGCTGTAGGTATGCTCTTCATCATTTTTGCCCTCTTGTCTGTTTATAGTGAAAAATGTCTCAAGGCAAAACCTGTGATTAATGAGCAAATATTGCAAGTATAAGGCTTGCCATAGACTTAGACAGCCAAGGAAAGAAAACCAGTTTGGCTAGTTTTCTTCTGTTAAGTAAAATTGGCTTGATAGCACGAAAGTCGGGTGAGTTGTCCATTAGGAGTGGAGTAATTGATAATCTTGTACTTGCAAGAAGCTTGATTAAACTTAACCTTACATTGTTATTCCCAAAAATACTGCTCTTATCTAGTTATTAAAGTAAACTAAGACAAATTTATTTAATTTCTTTGTCTACAGTAGAGAATAAAGCATGATGGTGACATACAGAGCACCCTTACAACTTGCAATTCCAGGCATTAGCTGCTAAGTTTCTTTGTTGTTCATGTTCTTTGTAACCTGCTGTTAGCTTGGTTCATTTTCTTGTAAAGCTACATCGCTTTTTCTGGGTAATAAATTGATTAATTATCCAAAAAAAAAAAAAGAGCACCCTTACAACTTTTGTATATGTATTCATTTCTGCATGTCCACACCTCTGTCATATTAATCCTAATTTCTTGATATTTACATTTGATTCTCTTAAATTTCTGGTTAATATTTTGAAAAATAATCATTATAACAATTGCAGCATGGAGTATTATATGCAAAAGACATACAACAAGACTGCATCATTAATTTCAAACAGCTGCAAGGCTATTGCCCTTCTATCTGGCCAAACACCTAGAGTTGCAACGTTGGCTTTTGAATATGGAAAACACTTGGTTTGTAAATTTCCTAAAACCTCTAGTTGATAAAAATAATATTGTACTTGGTATATATCCTTCACCTGAGGTCAACATCTTCTGATTCTCTTGATTCCTTTGGCAGGGATTGGCATATCAATTCATTGACGATATTCTCGATTTCACAGGCACATCAGCTTCCCTTGGAAAGGGTTCTTTATCTGATATACGTCAAGTAATGCATCCAATTTCTCTCTTCTATCTCAATTCCTGAATATACTATTAGTTAGTGACATAGGCTTTTTCTTTTTGGCCAAAGTTACTGACATAGGCTTAAAAGAATTAAATGTAAACATATACTTATTAGCCTGGAAATGCCCCTGCATCTGTATTTCAACAATGGCAAACGGCTGTTAATCATGTTTTCCTTGTTCATTAAGCTTTATCAAAACCCCTTTTTTCGGTTTGTTAGAATCATGCTTTCACAATTTTTGTTTTTGCCAGGGAATCATAACTGCTCCTATCTTATATGCCCTAGAAGAGTTCCCTCAGTTGCAATATGTCATTGAGCAGGGCTTTGAGAATCCTGCCAATGTTGATCTGGCAAGTATTCGAATTGCCTTGCTTTGCAATTAAACAAAATATGCATTTGATTTACCTTTTTGTCAAATGTTATACTATGATTTCTCATGCAGGCTCTTGACTACCTATGGAAGAGCCATGGAATTCAGAGGACAAGAGAGTTAGCAAGAAAGCATGCAAATCTTGCTGCTGCAGCCATTCATTCCCTGCCTCAAACCACCACCATGGATGTAAACAAGTCAAGGCAGGCACTCATTAATCTCACTCAATTACTCACCACAAGGAATAAATGACAACAATTTACCACCTTTTCCTCATTTTTAATTTCCCTTTCTCAGGGATACTTTATTTTTATTAGTATTTTCTTCTCTTCTGTATGATTAAATTATTAATTAACTATTTCATATATATACATGCATAGAATAATGTTGAAATCTGAAAAAAAGGGTATTATTAAAACTTTAAAAATTAGTAGTCATTGTTTTGTAACATAATTTCTTTGCCCAAATTGCATTGAAGAGACATGAATAGTTCAAAAGGGATCCATCTAAAGGATTTTTTTTTTTTTTTTTGTGCACAAAGCAATTGTGAATTGTCTATGACTATTTACCATTATGTATTCAGGAAACATAATAGTCAAACAGTACAACTGGGAGCGTATTAAATGGAAAAAAAAATTCTACTTCTGCATTAGAAAGCCCAAAGATACAATTCGGGCTTTGAATGATGGAGCCCATTAGAAGCCCCAAAAGGGATTGGAAGGAGAAAGAATTCGTGGCTATTGTAGTAAGTACTAATTTGCAGTAATTTCTTGCACCAAGTAATACTCAGTTAAGAGTTGTTTAGGGAAGGTAGGTTTTGAATTTAATTGTACAAACAAAGCTCTGTTTATTTTGTTTGGTTACGTGGCTAAAGCTGTGCTTCGTGTGCTGTGCTACTCTTCTACTCTTCTGCTTTTTGCATACTTATATTAACTAATGTCGGTTTGGCTGCTTCCGAGTTCCGAATCCCGATCATAATTCATAACCCAAACATTTCTTCCGAATGCAAAAGGAAAGTCTTTTCTGGGTTTTTCTTCTGTTTGGTTACTGGTAAGTAGAGAGAAAGGCAGGCGAAAAATGTTATCTTGTCGTGGGTTTTCTCTGATTTCTACAACTGCCAGAAAGAGTTTCTTCAGTTTCATTCTTTCTCGTCCAACTCCAACTCCTACTGATCCTTCTCAATCACTTCTCTCTACTCAACATCTTCACTCTGCTCTAAAGGTTATATTTTGACTCTATTATTTCTCTCTCTTTAAGTTCAGTCGCTTTTAAGTTTGTTTTTCTGAGTTGTATTTCCCTTCATTAATTAATTAGTATGAGTTTATCTCTATGATAAAATTAAAAGGGCACAAATTTCTTGTTGGGTTTTTGGTTTTTTTGTGCTTCATCCTTGTCTTGGGGTTTAATGATTATTTATAGAGTGTTGAGATGTTATGATGGTTGTGACTATGCCGAACATGAATTGATTGGGCGGTCTAAGCTATTATATTTTTAGTCAAAGTGAAGTTGGTAGAGAGGATTTGTAAATTGATAAGGATCATCGAGTTCAATGAGTTATATGATGGCTAAATTTGAAAAGAAGATGACTTGGAAAGGACTGTAGTTTTCTCCTGCATTTAGTCCGATGCCATACTAGATATTTTGAAGGATTTGTCTTCCTTCCTTTCTTCTATTGCGAAATAATCTGTTTTGACCTGAAAGAGTAATGATAAATCTTGCTTATGTTCTGATCATTTATCTTTTCTGTTGTTATTGTTTCTGGGAATTAGTAGGTTCATGGTGCTAGAGAAATTTCTTCTTGGAGGTTGCCTGCATTGCTTGGCCTTGGACGGCAAATTAATCAGAGCAGCTCTGTCACAGAGGTTTTCATCTATTGCTTATCTCCTAAACTTGCAAGGACCTTTTTATTCCTCTCTGCCAAATTTCTCCTCTATAGTTTTCTGTTTTAGGACAAGAGAAGCCTTTGCCCCAGCGCCTAACATTAATCTCTTAGTATTAGCTTATGCAAAATAATTTAGAAGTGTGATAACATATTTCTAATATTTGATGGTGAAAACAAATATAGCCACTTCAGCATTAAGTTGATTATTTTCGCTTCTGTCATGTTTGTTATTGTTAATGGTTGGTCACTGTGATTTCTGGGAGCTACTACTTTTTTTGTCTCCTCCCATTCCCTGTCTCTTGCATTTCAACCTTCTTGTTTATCTTCCTTTTGTTTACATGGCAATACATTTCCTTCAGGAACAACTTGACCCATTTTCACTCGTTGCCGATGAACTCTCACTTGTTGCTAACAGGTTGAGGGCTATGGTTGTTGCTGAGGTGAGGTTTTTCCCCCTTTTTCTGTTGTTTGAACAATGTTCATTACATTTTCTCATGTTAGGAAGCAAAGAATATTCTATTATGTGATAAGAATTGCATATCTATCTCATACAGGTTCCTAAGCTTGCTTCAGCTGCTGAGTACTTCTTCAAAATGGGGGTGGAAGGAAAGAGGTTTCGCCCCACGGTAATGTATTTGTTACATATATGGAACTCTGAGGTTATATGCCTTCTTTATAGTAGCTTTTTCTAAGTTTGAAGGGTTATGCCTATTTTTGCTTCGACTGTTGGATTAGTTATTGCTCCTAGGTTGCTTAGGCAAGGAAACCCTCCAAAATTTTATATAAATTACTGCTAGCAAGCCACTAGCACTATTCATTTATTGATTCTCTCCACATGAAAACCTATTTGACTCGGATGTTAGCTTGGTATCTGGCTAGCATTACACTTTGTCTGGAAATTTGCTTTATGTACACAATTTTTTATGGAAATTATAAACCATTCTTAGTCATTGACCTGTTTTCAAATTATATGGATGATTACAATAATTATTACTTTGTGAAACGGTTATTGTATATGATCCATGCAGGTTTTGCTTTTGATGGCTTCAGCTTTGAATGTTCATCTACCTGAACCAACTACTTCTGATACCTTGGTAACTGATTTACGTACACGACAACAGTCTATAGCTGAGATCACAGAGATGATACATGTCTGTTCCTTATTCTTGAACTTCGTTTATCATATGTGTTTTCAATGCACTGAAAGCTTCTTACCTTAAGTCTAACATTATCATTTCGTCATCTAGGTTGCTAGCCTCCTCCATGATGATGTCTTGGATGATGCAGATAAAAGACGTGGTGTTAGTTCATTGAATGCTGTGATGGGCGATAAGGTACTCTTCATACCTTTTCTCTCTCAAAGGCAAACTTATTTTTTAACCTTAAGTAATTTTCTTGCTTGCTTGAATGAAGTTCGCTGTGTTAGCTGGAGATTTTCTGCTTTCTCGAGCTTGTGTGAGCCTTGCGGCCCTAAAAAACACTGAGGTGATTTTAACCATTGTTTTTATATTAATTCTGAAAAATGTAACTTCAAATTAAAAATTGCTGCGTTTACTGGCTGTAGGTTGTATCATTAATAGCAACAGTTGTGGAGCATCTTGTTACCGGTGAAACCATGCAAATGAATGCTTCTTCTGAACAACGTTGTAGGTATGCTATTCTGTGACTTTGGACCATTATTTCTTCATAGTATGACCATTTTTGGTTACTTCCCAACTGCTTTTGATTTAATTACTAGGATGTGCAGCTAGTCCCTGTGATAGCCATCAGTGTAGTGGCAGGTTGATTGCATTATTAGCATGTATATATGATTTATTTATTTGTGCTAATCATTCTTATGTTATTAAGTGTATGGTAGTTACTGCTTACTGTAGTGTAATGTTGCTGCATGGCAGCCTAAAAATTAAGGATATTAGTCTGTCCCTCATTGTCCATTGCTTAATAACTTGGAAATGATGCTGAATTTAGTTGTTGACAATGCTACCTTTCATTATATTCTATTTATATTTTCTGGTAACTCACACTTTGTTAGCTATAATTTATAAATTGTTATGGAGTTTGAAAGGCGGCTCTATGGGTGGGCTATTATGCCTTAATTTTGCTATCCATTATGCATTTCCATGCTAATGGTTTGTAATGCGCAACTCTGTTTTGTTGGGATTGAATCCAAAGGTCTTTTGCTTTTAGTAACAAAAGTTGGAATAATTTTTATTATGCAGCATGGAATATTACATGCAAAAGACATACTACAAGACTGCTTCCTTGATATCAAACAGTTGCAAGGCAATCGCACTTCTTGCTGGGCAAACAGCTGAAGTTGCAATGTTGGCTTTTGAGTATGGCAAAAATCTGGTTTGTACTTTCCTTTACGTTTGACTTATTTTCCACTCTTCATATATAGCAAGACTTGTTGGGGATGTATTTTTTTAGTTTTAAGCTTATATTGCCTTTGGAATCATCATCCTCAAATGATGTTGACCCTGCAAAAGTACTCTTAGTTATAAGATAATCTCAAGGCCTTAGATTAGCATCTTCAATAAGATATGGAGTGATTGTCTAGCAACCAGAGATGATAGTACTCTTAGCTATAAGATGTAGTACAGCACATCAATGTCCTTTGTTCATTTCTCGTTGTTTACAACGTTCTTCTATTTCTACATGTTATTCTTGCACTAACTATCTATGTTTTATATTTTTCCAGGGATTGGCATTTCAGTTGATAGATGATGTGCTTGATTTCACAGGCACATCGGCATCCCTTGGAAAGGGTTCTCTATCTGACATCCGACATGTAATTCTCTATCCTTGATGCCTTTTCATTATTGCAAATGTTAAATGGCTGTAAGCTAGTATAGCTTATGGAAGCGTATTCTCTAAACCACAGTAAGTAGGAAGACTTGTATAGTATTCCCTTTCTGAATAAATGTATTCAATACCCTTGTCAACTATATTTTCTTTCTTCTTCTACTTCATTATTAAGAGTATGAAGGAAGAACTTTTCTCTTCTTACCTTATTTTTTTGTTTTCGCTTACTGACTTTCCTGTTCGTGCTAGTACACCCGAGTACTAGCATCTGTTAATGATAAATGTTAATCACATAATGATAAATGTATCTGTTAATCACAAGCATCTGGTGTTGCAGGGAATTGTAACAGCTCCAATATTGTTTGCCATGGAAGAGTTTCCCCAGTTGCATGCTATTGTTTATCAAGGTTTTGACAACCCTGAAAATGTTGACATTGTAAGTATATATAAGCTTACTTATCAAGCATTACTTGTGTTTGCTGATGTTAATGTATAAAATTCATGAATTAACCAATTTTCCATTAAGGTGCATTTTTTTTTCTGGTTGGCATTGTATAGACAAGATCAGTGATAAAAGAGAGTAAATTATTAACTCTACGTGGTTAAAATCACTATCCACCTTTTCAACTTTGCAAATTTGACTCGCAGGCTACTTTGTTTTTGTATGATACATTTTGTGCTTTTATGAACCTTTATTTTGTCACTCACTTGAGTTGATCCATATCTGTAAAACAGGCCCTTGAATACCTTGGGAAGAGCCGTGGGATACAGAGAACGAGAGAACTAGCCATGAAGCATGCTAACCTCGCTGCAGCGGCAATTGATTCTCTACCAGAGAGCAATGATGAGAACGTAAGAAGGTCAAGGCGGGCACTAGTTGAGCTTACTCAAAGAGTAATCACGAGAAATAAGTGATGTAGGAATACCAACTTACACAATACATGATACCAGAAGTTTTTTCTTATAGTTCAATCATTGTGCCTTCAAATGTTCGGGGAAATCCTCCCTCATGCTTTTATGTCTTTTCAATTGTTACTAGTTTATCATAGTAATGATCTTAGGTCAATTCTTTTGTACATTATAGTTTCTGGGCTAATAAGACATTTGCAAAAAATTGTTCTTTGACCCAAGGTTAACCCATCTATGATGAGACTTAAAATTCAGACTGACTTCCAATAATGAATGCCTCCTCGTCTGAAGATGAGCCAACTTTTTGGAAGGGGGAGAATCATATATGACGTTTTGTTCATTTTTAACTTTTTCAGATATTTCAAATAGCATTCAAAATAGCTGGATTCGTTCTTTCATTCTGTATGAAGTCATAGTATGCAGTTCAGTCTATATATGGAGCTTCAATCTCATGGGGGATTTTGTTAGCGTGAAAGTTTGAGATGAATGGTGAAATATGAAACCTAAACAAGTTCATGGTTGCTCTTAAAAGTCGTCTTGATCAGAAGAAAGGGATAGTGTATATATATAGTATAATCCTCAAGTTACTTGGCTTGATTTATTTTCTTGTT
Source organism: Corchorus capsularis (assembly GCA_001974805.1). NCBI lineage: Eukaryota > Viridiplantae > Streptophyta > Magnoliopsida > Malvales > Malvaceae > Corchorus > Corchorus capsularis. The sequence goes on along the minus strand of AWWV01011815.1, from coordinate 21,068 downwards.
ATTGGATCATCATCCATAGGAAGTAGAATTAATGCGGGGCATTTTTCCAAACATCAAACGAACCATACAAAATTCTGCATATATATCATCATCTATTGCAATTCTTACTATATCTACCAAACAAATACTTGTTCCAAATCAATCTTCTTTCCTTGTCTGATCGATGCTTCCCTGCATTTTTGGAGTGTCGACTAGTTGTACAAGACATCTTGGGAAACGAATGAAGCCCATGCATCCTATATCCATACAATTATATTCACATTAATTACCTTGAATTGAATTTGGACTATAGTTGGCTAATTTCATTTGAAACTAGGAAGATTTACCTGGAGGATCGAAAAGGCTTTGTCTGCAACATATTTTTGTGATAATGTTGCTCCTCTTTGTTGCAGTTTGTCTGGGTGAAGACATAATCTAGCTTTCTGATAAGCTTTTTTCACTTGTGAGCTTTCTGTAAGGCTTGTTAGAGAAATCATGTGCCAGCCACTGGTTGGCCATAGAATCTGAATTCATTTTTCAACACCAATAGAAATTACATTAATTAATATGGTCTGCAAATCAATGAAATCCTCAAAGAATGGGAAAAAAAAGGGTTATTGAGTTTTCTTACATGATGGAGTGTCGAAAGGAGCAATCTAATGTTATTTTCTTTGCCAGATGACCAGAGTTTCACATCTTCATCCAAAACCCCCATTTTTATCTGTAAATTTTTGGCAGAGGAAAAACATTACACAATGAATAGAAATATGCTATTTCCTAAAACTTTAAATCACAAGAATTTTACATCTTCTTCTGATCTTTTGTTTTCTTCTTCTTCTTCTGGTTTAGACTTGTTTTGTTCTTCTGTTTCAATGGGCTGTTCATGTTTCTCATGTTCTGTTTGGGAACTTTGAGTATTATATCTCTCTTTTGCCCAAGCAATTGCTTCATCAATCGAAACAGCTTCACCTGACCCTTCTCTAAGGTCAGAATTAATCTCAATAACATAAGAACTCATAACTTCATCATCTTCATCTTCTTCATCATCATCTTCTTCATGTTCTTGCATTGAATTATTACTTGGGACAAACATTCCAGCTCTTGTCTCCGGCTCTTGACAGAGTGAAGAAGCAGGGGAAGAAGGAGAGTTAAACTGATCCAAATCATCAGCAGATATTTTGACACTTCGGAAAGAATGGGGTTCCAAGCTTATGATTTCTGGGGAAGTAGCACGTCGAGAGAATCCATAGTAGGAGTTTGAATTTCTCAAGTTGTCGCCATTAATGTATTCATTTTCCATGTAAAGATTCTCATTATAGAAAGAACGGCTACTTGGAAATGCTGACAATAATTGTTGCTCTGGCATCATTGTTGTTGAGTTCCATCTGCATGGAACATTAATTGGCCTGAAACAAGCAAAATTTGCATGAATTTCTTAAACTATTTTGTGTTTGGGTGATAATCCTATGAAATTGTTTGAAACCAAAGACAGTATTAAGTGTTTTAACTTTTAATCCCTTTCTTACCCTTGGAAGGAAGTTTAGACAGCAGGGGAAGGCAGGGTCATAAAAGTAAAAATCCAACAAACAGTTTAAAAAACAGTTGACAGTAAACGGTTTAAACTTTAAAGCGTATGTTACCTGAGCTTTGAAGCAAAAGATGACAACCCGACATCATCTCCGACCGCCGGCCGGAGAGGGCTTAGCTCCTCTGAGCTTAACACCGACGATGAGTTCGACTTCGCCTTTGAGTTTGACCTCGACCTTTCCCTTGACCGCCGGATATCATCATCTGACCCAAAAATGTCACTGTAGAACCCATCACTCCTCGCCGGAATCCTAAATGCCGGCAAGCTCCGGCCACCCTTTGTCGCCTGAGATGAAAAAAACTCTGGGGGACGGAAAACTTCCTCGTAAAAAGACGATGACCGGGTAAAGTCACCAGAATACTTCCGGCAGAGCACGCTCCGTGGAGGACCGCCAAAGACGTCGGAGAAGTCCTCGGCGTCAAGGGAGCTATTATCATCCGCCATGGAAACATGGGTCATTGAAAAAATGGCGTTTTCTACGGATTTTCTACGTGGGAGATGATGGGCAGTTGACATCCCCATGCACATTCGCCAAGACTCGTCCATTTGAGAGAGCTTTGAAAGCACAAAGCTTTTAGCAAAAAACTTGAATAAGATTTTTGAGTTCTGAGTTTTGCAAAGAGAGAGTATTGCTTATATATAAAAAGAAATGAGAAGGTGGTATGTAGAGATAGGCCATAAAAGAAAAGTAGCTTTAAGAAAAAGTTTAGGGTTTATCTTTTTATGCTTTAATTAAGAAAAACTAATTAAATTAAGGTAATTAATATGAATTAATTTGATTTAATAAAAATGGTGAAATTTGACTAATTAGGGAGATATGATGATGAAGATAAATGGTGGACTGGGAAATCATCAAAGTTGACACACGCCTGCTTACCTGGAAAAAAGCGACTTGTTTCTTTGTTTTGTGGTTTTTGAGTCCCTACATTGAAATTATTAATTTATGTGAGCTCTTTTCTTTTTTATTTCCTTTTTGTTTGTAAAGTTATTGCATTTTGATCCAGAAATAAAGGAAAAGGGGAAAATAAAAAGGATTTTCAATATATATATATGTGAGGTTGTTAACTTGTAGTACAAAGAAAAAGTTGAAAATGGGGTCATGACTCACGAGAAATTAAGAGCATTGCGAAGAAAAGGAAACGGAATCAAAATTGGTGTATACTATAATTAATTGAATTATTATAATCATCTTTGCATGAATTGCCAAACAAGGAATTTATAGTATATATTATTGCAACATGGGAAATCATATATGTTTGCCCACTTTAATCATATTTGTAAAATTCAATATGTTAATTTTCTAATACAAGATCATGTATGACTTGACGTCTTGACCACTAAAGATATGATAAAACATAACACCATATAATAATTAGGAGTTTGAACTATTATTTTCCCTAATAAAACCAAAATTTGAGTATGAATGATTGAAATTGGAGCATAATTTTGAAAATAAGAAGAATTGAAGAAGAAAATTAGAACCACAATTTAATTTATGTGTGTCAAAAGTTTTTTCGTCAATATATATGTTGACTGCCCCTTGATGAATCATCGGGAACGAAATGATTGAAGTAAAAGGAATCAAACATATAGTATATGTATTGATCGATCATGCCCATTTAACTTTTATATTTTTACCATTGGACCACCTTGTGTTTCCTTTGAAATGTCAATGCTTTCGTTATTTAGCCAAGGGTTACCCCTATAATTATCTGTAGATAGTATCCATGATCCTACAAGCTACAATTTTTTTTAATTATTTTTTTTGAAATGATTGAGAAAATTGTTGCGGTTTGAGTTCATCAAATAGGACCCATTTGATATTTTTGGTACCCAATGATCAATATTCAATGGAAAAGATGCTACAAAATTCTAAAGCAAAATCTCGTGGTATATATGTCTTCGAAAGTTTGAAATACTCTATAATATTCACCAACATCTAATAGATCAAATAGAAAGAACTTGATTTCTTCTAAGTATATCATGATAATCAACACAATTCGATTTTGAATTAGACGAAAATAATTAATATGATTGCGGGATATCGAGGGATTTTTTTTAATTTTAAAAAAAATACATGTATATGTATTGATCATGAACCTATTCCAAAGTCCAAACTCTTTAATATTTTGACTGAATTAAACCCAAATGAGCAGCACAACATGATTGATTCTTTTTTTGTGGGGTTTTAAGCTTCCCTCAAGCGCCGGACCCTCTTTAATTTGGCTTTGCCTCCAAAAAAAGGTCCTTTAAAAGTACTGTAGAGTTAAAAAGATACTCTAATTAATAAGCTGGCTAAGTGTACTTTTTTATAATATATATATAGGCGCAGCTTCATGAATTTAATCAAAACATTCAATTTTCACATGATTAAAATTAACTGTATATATGCACACACATTAGTTTTCCATCGCAATCTGCCAAAACTGCCAAATACAATGAGACATGCACTACTTTGGCTGTTAGCTGACAATGACACTGGTTAATTCTCATTTTTATGTGCTTTGTAATAAGGATCTAAAGTGCCTGACACTTGACAGAGGACATTTGTCATTGAATTATGCAGCTACACTTTATAAGATATACTCCTTTCGTCCCATATTATCTGTCCCTTTTGAGTCAAATCAATCAAACATTTTACTTTTAATTATAAAAAATATATATACAATCAAATTTTCAAAAAATATGTTTTGAAAAGTTTAAAACTTAACTTAATCAAAACATAATTTTTTAAAATTTATCTTTATATAATTTTCTTGTAATTAACGGTTAAAGTTATGAAACTTTGACCCAAAAGGGACAGATAATATGGGACTGAGGGAGTATATAGTACCTTTTTGAAATTTCAGTTTCTTGAGGATCATTTTATTGTTAAAATTTTCATGTATATCTCTTGCAATAATTCATAGTCATGGGATGTACCTAAAAAAATTCAAGAAACAATGGGTTTTTTCAAACCATCTTTGATCAACTTGTTTTAGTAACTCTTCCTTTTCTTGTATTTTTTTTGTATATATTGAATTATTGATGAAATGAAGAAAGGATTCCAATTTTGTTTAAAACTATACTTTAAGGGGTTGTTGGTAATTTTATCATGGAGAAATCATTTCTCTAATTATTGCAGCTATTTGTGGAAATGGCTTGAATGGGTTAATTAAACTATTAATGGATAGCCTGGATTAGAAGGGGCAAAAAAAAAAAAAGATTAGAAGGGGAAAAAATACTTTATATTTCAAAAAAAAAAAAGGTTATGATTGTCATGGGTGAGGGTAAAGGATGGTGATACCTCAGTAGCAGACAATGCATGCTCTAATTTGATTACCATCAAAAGCTTTTTGCCTCAAAATCCTCTACTTTCCAACACAAAGTCATCATCAATATCTTCAAGACAAAGATAATTATTAAAATCACCCTAACAACACACTGTTAATCAAAATGTTCATCTTTTAAAAGTTTCCAAAAAAAAAAAATCACACGTAGTGCCAAAGAAAATAAAGATAAAAAAATAAAAGAGAAAAGGGTAAAATAATCCCCAATTAAATGAGCCAAATTTGAGTGTCTTAATCTATAAAAATAATCCAATTAACTTAACAACAATAGCACCGGTCTCTATTGAGCCGTGTGGCCCAAAACTTGGCCGAAGACTAGCCAATCCTGCCGCACAAGTGTCTATAATTCCAAGCAAGAAAAAAGGATATTACAAAAAAGGAAAAAAGGAGAAAGTGAAGTGGGGATTTATGGGAATTATAGATAGATAAAAAACAAACCAATCAATTTCTTTCAATAGTGTAAGAAAGTTTGAGTAATCAATCAAAGAGCTCTAAAAGATACATGCAAAGATGATGAATAATATCTCTTTTAAGTTGTTTTCAAGCTTATCAATGGCTCCTACTTGGCTACTTGCCTTTGCTTCTGGATTCATACCATTTAAATTAAATGTACTTGATAATATATACTTCAATAGATTAATGAAAAGAAAAATGTAAACTTTTTTTGTGGTAAAATAAAATGTAAACTTTTTTTGTGGTAAAATAAAATTACAATTTTATCAAGTATTACGTCATATATATAATGTATTTACTATTTAGATTTCAAGCTTTATATAATTTATAAGTTAAACGAAGAATAATAATGCAGATATTTACGAATTAAAAACATGCATATTTTGGTCCCCAAAGCATCCAAAGCAAATAGAAACATGGAAATGGACATTGTTTAAGGTGACTATACAAGAGACATGGGTGATTAGATATTGATCTTTTTGTCCAAAAAGATGATTTTGAAATGTGAATTAGCATGGGAAAGAAGAAGGCAAAAGCTGCAAGGACAAAATATAAGAAGACATAATACAATGGCAGCAAATTGAGCAATAATACGAAAACTAAAGATCCTAGAAGTGCACTAACTTAAATGGGTCATCCAGTAAACTAACATTATATGAAGGAATCTATGAATATTACAAGGCCAAAAAAAAGTGCTTCATTACATATGCATGGAGCTTTTCTTGCAGATAGGAATCTGAGACCTGGGTTTGAATTCATTGTAAAGTTCCCATATTTGATCTGAATCGTAGGATTGATGAATGGAAATTATAAGGGGGGAATGGGGTTTTTGTCCTAGGAAAAAACCAGACAGAAGAGGTTAGTTTAGATCTTTCTGGATCTAAATTGTTATCAGAGTTATGTTCCCAGAATGGCAGGCAAGAAGCTCTTTGGTTATTTCTCAATCATAACATAGCTGGGAAATTGATCTCCTAAAATATCTTTATAAGATTGTACTAAATTTTATTTTATTACAACTTCACAAGGATTTAAGTCAGAAACAACAAAGATCTGCTAACATGTTTACAACTTTGCAAGAGTGAATTTTTCAGAAGAAGAAAGTTAAAATATTTTTCATTTCATTGATATACCAAAAGGGAAAGAACAGTAGAATCCTTGGCCAGGTGGATGGGTCGGCCATGAAGCAGACATGTTAGAAGGTTCCATATGGTGCCTTTCGACATAAGATACCCTCTTTTGATATACCCAATACACAATGGCAAAGCAAAAGCGAGTTAAAGCCCCACCATTTTCTTAATTTGGGGCTCCTCCTAGTCCTACCACCCTTATTTTTTTAATTTGCTTTTCAGCTTTCCAGATTGTTTGGCTCCTTTCACCAGGGAGATGCCTTAAATGAATAGTTGCAAACAACGAAGCTGTAAACGTGTAGCGAGATTTGGTACCTTTGACTAACATGGTGCTGCTGGCAGGTAACGATAATGGAACAATATCGATCTCAAAATCAAATCCTCTGCAATCTTAGAAATGCGTTGGCCAGATTGTAATGCCGAATCCTTGGTGAGAAGTTTGAGTACTTCTCCAACGAACAACTAATTCTGGGACCAGATGTTGTGTCCACAACTTTCAGAGATTCACATTTGTCCCAGAGCTTATCCAGCAGGATATACTTGATTAGCTGAATATAGAACTAGCTTGATAATCTGCTCCAAATTCCGATTCAGAATAATTCCGTTGTCATTTCAGATATGACCACTTGGCTGTCTGTGCGGAACGCAGTTTCTGTAGCCCCCATTCTAATTCACAATATCCTAGGGCAATAAAAACATGATGATTAGACATGTGATGAGATAACAACCAATTCCCTATTGTACGTACCAACACCAGGACAAGCAGACAATGGCCTAATATCCTAATCTGAAACATTATAGTGACCAATCAGCTTGCAGATAGGGAATAATAAAAGCTAGTTATGCTGCTATGGTAAAGATGTAGTACGAGTCAATACCATTAGAAATGCAGAAATCTTTGTAGTGGGGAATGGAAGTAGCACCTCAACTAGCACAAGGTTACCTTAGTAAGTCAGTTTGGCATTTGGATCAAGAATTGTTCTCCATTTGGGCGTGTATGGTCCTGTCCCATGACGTTGTCAATGCAGTAACTGATAATGTGCCTCCAGATTGTCCTTGACCGAGTATCAACTGCAGCAGATAACCAAATAAGAAAAATAAGACATCCGCAAAATTGTAAGCAACATCTGCTAGTTTTATTCACCATTTCCCATTTATCCAGGCTAGGTTATCACTACAGTTACTCAAAATTATAAAAATATGGCAGGTTTGCTGATTAATTCATTAGTTGATTGTTTGGGTAAAACTGAACAAAGATGACAATATTAGGATGGATAAGAAAGCTTGGTCTATCATAATATCCTAGCAACCATGCTATAGGAATTTCTCATGTAAACAATCATCTACCGGCTGACTTACACATTTCCATTATTTTACTGCAAAAAATTGGTCAAGTGTGGAAATAACAGAAGGTGTTGCCATGCCCTTGCAACCCCACCCCAAAGCACCCATCCAAAGAAGAAGAAGAAGAAGAAGAAGAGTTAAACAATTACCATTATCAAGACATTGAACTTCAAAGAGAAAATTCCCAATGTGAGAATTTGAATATGGCATCACAACCTTATTTACAACTGTATACTGAACAATTTCATTATGCAAATCTCATTAGCACTGAGGTGAAAGGCATCCACGCTCTACCAACCGTATCATGAGATTATCTGCCTCCGCAGATTTTCCTTCTGACATAAGCTGCTTGCTCGCCTTCTCACATAATTTCAGATCAGGTATCAGATTTCTATTAAACATGCGACAAGCAACTCTATACGCTGATAATGGCATCTCTTTGCTTAAGTAACTTTCCATAAGCATGTTACAGGTGTTAGCATCAGTTCTGGAAGCTGTTTTGAAAATCATAGCCAAAAGTTTATCAGCTTCCTCAAGCTTTCCAAAGGTACAAAGCTTTTCAATCACTTGATTATACGCTGTTTTACACTTCTGCCTCAAAAGCATTTTTTCCAATAATTTCAACAGATCTTCAACCCTACCCATTTGGCAATATCTGTGAATGACTGTTCTGTACGTGACAGGTGTTGGAAGCAACCCTTTCTTAAGCATCTTCATGGTAAAATCAGTTGCCTCGTCTATTCTACCATTCTTTCCAAGTGCATCAATTACAGTTGTATACGTGACTGCATCAGGATGTTTGTTGCTTAGATACATATCATCAAGCAATGACAAAGCAGCATCCAAGTCATCCTTTTTACAATATCCATGAATAAGAGTAGTGAAGTTTACAGCATTAACAGCACACCCTTTATTCAGACATTCCTCCATGAACTTTTTAGCCTCATCCATTTTCCCCTCTTGACATTGTGCCTGAATTAACAAGTTAATTTCAACTGAGGTTGGGAAAAAGCCCTTGCTAATCATCTCCCTGACCACATTACATGCCTCAGATAATTTTCCTTCCCTACGCAGTCCATGCATCACAACACTATAACTTATGGCATTTGGAGTCCACCACTCTTCCTCACAAGCTGTTATCATCTCTCTTGCCTCTAATGAGTTCCCATTCCGACAGATTCCGGTTAGCAAAGCTGTATATGTTATAGTGTTGGGCTTGCATCCATGTTTGTGCATTTGCTGAAGCATTTTTTTAGCTTGGTCCAGCTTCCCGATCCGACAAAAACCATCAACAACAGCTGTATAAGTCACCACATCGGGATTGCAACCTTTTGACAACATTTCATTTACAATACCTTTTGCCTCATCCATCTTTCCCTGTTTACAATAAGAGTAAACTATTGAACTATACCCAACCTTATCAATTTGAAATCCCTTCCCTTCAGCTTCCCGTAAAAATTCAAGAGCCTCATCTGCATGACCATGCTTGGATAGCATATGGATAAGAGTATAACAAGTAACCTGATCCGGAAGCAGCTTACTGTCTTTTACCATCTTATCTATTATGTCCCTCACTTCTTTTACCTTGTTTTCTTTGCAAAGGAAACTCATTATGGTATGATAACTAACTTTATCAGGCAAACAGTTTTTAGATGGCATTTCAGCAATCAGAAGCAAAGCATCTTCAATCTGATTCATTTTGCAATATCCCTTGATCAAACAGTTATAAGTGACAACATTAGGTGTAATGCCAACAATTTGCATTCGTTCAAAGAATCTCAGAGCCTTCTCCAACTTATTTGCCATCAGCAAAACATGAATTGCAGTATTGCATACTGACAAATTCAGCTCAATTCCAGCCTTTTGCATTAAGGTCAACACCTTCATTGCATCCCTCAACTTGCCAGCCCTACTATATGACACCATCAAATAACCAAATGCTTCAGGCCGACACCAAATTCCCCTGCGTGTCATGAGCCGAAGAACCCGTTTAGCACCTTGACACAGTTTAGTCTTACTAAGTATCTCAAGCATTACATAATATACAATCCAGTTATGTCGGTACCGCCATTGTCGGTCAGCCCAATAGAAGAACTCCAAAGCAACACGTTCATCAACCTGAGAAAGCAAAACAGCACAAACGTGACGAGGTTTGAGACTTCTTAGCAGGTGCCTCAAATCACTTTCGAGCGTTGGGTTCCAAGCAGATTTTAGTTGAATCAATCTACAAACCTCTCTCACCAAAGGGTGCCTAAATTCATCCTCCCCCAACTCAACTCTCCAAACATCCTCTTTTTGCACACGAGGTTCTTTACACGAATCCAACACCATAAAATCATCATCATCATCATCACTACAATCCCCTCCTTTCTCTCCTTCTTCTTCATCAACCTCATCAAAGTCACCAAAATCCGGGTGTAGATTCTTTTGCTGCCCACCCTTAGGATCATTAAATAAACTCAACTCCCCAGCATCCTGGACACCCATATCTCCAAATTTATCATAATCACTATTTCCATCACCAAAATGGTCTCTTTCCACAAATTTGACACTAGAATTGCTCACAGAATCCGATGAGGAATATTCATTAAATCTAATATAGACAAATGGGAGTTCATAAAACCTTCCTGTGGGCTCAAAAGAAAGCTTTTTTGAAACAAACCCAAACTTACTACCACAAAAACATGTGTGAAAGTGAAACAAACCAATACATTTACGATGAAGAGCTAGGATTTTTCGGATTCTAGGAAAAGAGAAGGAACTAGAGTGCATTTCTACTTAGGTTAACGGGTAAAAGAGGAACAGATAGCACCTGGAAAACTTTTGAATGCTTGTTCAGAGTGAGTGACTCAGCTGAGAATCGTCAAGCTTCTTCAAATTTCTCAATCTGGGATTGTATTTCGCGCTTCACACCATTGCCAGGCCAATCATTTCAAGTTTCAACATTCAATTAAACAAACAAGTTAGTATTACAAGAAGAAATTAATAGAACAAAAGGGTTCCTTTTCGTCTATTTCTGAGCTTCGGCCAATTGGGCCTTTAGGGCTGCCTTTTGGACTTTGGATCTGCTTTTTTCTTTACAATTTGGGTCTTAAAACCCATCAAATTTTGTACCAATTAAAAAAGGGGCAGTGGGCCACGTGGTAGAATATTCCAACGGCCAGAACCGTTAGAGTTCGTGGGCGAGATCTTCCCCATAAATACCCTCCACCTTTCGTAAAATTCCCTCTTCGTCCCCTTTACGCCTTCTCTCTCCTACACCGCTCTCTCGTTTCCTTCTGTGTATCTCAAAACTCAAATTTCCAAAAACCCAAAAAAAGAAGAGGAGAAAAAAAAGAAAAGAAAATGAAGACCAAAATCCGCTCGAAAATGGAGTAAAAGTTGACGGTGGTTTATTAGCCGTTGGTAGGCCTGAACGTGACGGTGATGGATCGGCTCTTATCTTCCTAGGAACCGGCTGCTCCAGCGCCGTACCAAACGCAATGTGCTTGATCCAGCCCTCCGATCCTCCCTGCCCCGTCTGCTCGCAATCCCTCTCCGTCCCCCCTGAACGTAACCCTAATTACAGGTGACTTCCTCTTCCCCTCTTTTCTTATATTTTAAGTTTGATCGCTCGCATGGTATTCTAATTGTTTTAGATCTGAAATTTTTAACTGCATTTTGGTGATGATGTGATAATTATTTCAACTCAGTTTCTTCAGAAAATTTTAGATATTTTTTCAGCTTTCATTTTGATTTTTTATTTTTCAAATTTTATCAGGTGCAATGCATCATTGCTAATAGATTACTGTTCGAACAATGGTAACCACAATTATATTATAATTGATGTTGGGAAGACATTTAGAGAGCAAGTTCTTCGATGGTTTACTTTCCACAAGATACCTCGAATCGATTCTGTAAGTTGAAGTTCTCTACATTTTTGCAGGAATACATTATCGTTTAGTGTTAAATTAGATAGTTTTAGTGTTGAAATATTTGCCATTAGTTTGCAAATTACATCATAAAAAGGCATTTCTGAACAGCGACTTATTTATAGTATCTTAGCTTAGCAGTTAGCAATTTAGCATATATATATTTGGTCTATCTGTTCTACTATGTTTAAGGATTTGTAGCATGTTTTTTGATCTATGTAATGGCTTTACAAATAATAAGCTTTATGACCTTTTTCTTTCTGTTGACTAGCGCAATGGCAAATTGGTACTAATCTTTGTACAATATGCAGATTGTTTTGACTCATGAACATGCGGATGCAGTTCTTGGTCTGGATGATATACGTGCTGTGCAACCTTATAGTCCTACAAATGATATTGATCCCACTTCCATTTATCTCACTCCATATGCAATGGACAGGTACAATATTAGTTTTTTATTCTTAGTTTTGTTGTTCATATACTGTTTTGTTGCCTAGGAATTGCCAGTTATGTTGTTGAATTATCAAGACATTTTTTATTTACATGTTTCTATAATGTGACAGGTTATTGCTTTAACATGCTCTAAGTGGCCTAGTCAAAAGTTTGGTTTCAAAATAATTGAGCATATTTCTGAACAAGCTGACTATAGCAGAAAGCCTATGCTGTCTCTAGAACCTTGGCTGATGTTTACTTTTTTTGTCCTTGAACAGCATAGCCACAAAATTTCCATACTTGGTTCAGAAGAAGCTTAGGGAAGGCCAAGAAATTAGGCGAGTGGCACAGCTTGACTGGAAGATAATTGAGGAAGACTGCAACAAACCATTTGTTGCATCAGGACTAAAATTTGTTCCGTTGCCTGTTAGTCTCCCATCTTTTAAGATAATATACCATCTCTGCTATCAGAAAGAGTTTATGCCTAAATGCTTGATTATACTTTAATACAGGTGATGCATGGAGAAGATTATATCTGTTTAGGTTTTCTTTTTGGAGAAAAGTTTAAAGTGGCTTATATATCTGATGTCTCACGTTTTCCTCCAAACACAGAGTATGGTAGGTGTTTCTTTTTCTCCTTTTATCCAGGTTTTTGTGTTGTAAGTATTATTTTTGTACGGTTTGTTTGTTAACTTGGGTTTGCATAGTAAAATAAATTATGGCAATAAATTGTGTTTGATTATCATAAAAAAAAATAATAAGGCATTTGATCAGAATATTGTGTTTGCAGTTATTTCCAAAAGTGGCGCTGGACAATTGGACCTTTTGATCTTGGATTGTTTATACAAGGTCTAATTACTGCCTTCGTTTTCTTATTTTTATACTGTTGAATATTAGCCTTAATTTCTTTTTGTGAAATTGATCCATACCTTCTGTTTTCTCCATTGCAGAAAGGATCTCATAATGTTCACTTGTGCTTACCTCAGGTTTGTTATACATTTCTAATGTTCATTATCAGTTTTTGGGTGGTCAAATGCATCTCATTTTCCATCCACTAATTTCTGCAGACTCTTGAGGCTCTAAAGAGGATATGTCCGAAACGAGCTCTGTTAGTTGGAATGACTCATGAGTTTGATCACCACAAGGACAATGAGTTTCTTATGGAATGGTCTAAGCGGTATATTGATAATCAATTACTTTACAGATTGTTTAGTGTTGTTAACCTCAATATCTCAGAAAGATTTGATTACAAACACAACAGAAGCTGATGATATTATTGTTCATCTTATCGGTACGTAGGGAAGGAATTAATGTGCAGCTTGCATGTGACGGTTTGAGGGTCCCCGTAGACTTATAATGAGGTGAGGCATGTCCATAGAAATTTGTCTTAGTGCCAAATGAAAATATCCCTCCTCACTGTTTAATTTATTATTTCCTCTCTCTCTCTCTCTCTCTCTCTCTCAAGAGGAAATCGTGTTCCTCACTTGCCATAATTCTTGCAATTTTCATATTTTATCAATGGGATATCCTGGACCATATATAGATACGATTCATATTTTATCTTATTCGAATTAAATTAAACAGAAAGCACAATTATCATGCTCATACCAACAACCATCATTTTCCTGTATAAAATATAAATATCTATGAAAGCAATCATGCTCGCTATTTGCTTGAACTTTGGTTACATTTACAAGTCCTGCAGAAGAAAGTTGAATATATTAGCAAAACCCCCCTTTCTTTTGTTTTTGCAGGTTTTTGCATCGAAACATGAAAATTCATACATTTTTACCCCATTTGATGGGAGAGGATTCTGTTGAAGTCAAAAATATGTAGCTTCAGTAGCTCGATTGGTTTAGAGTTCATCATATATATATACTACTAAAGGATGTCACTGATTTCACACGGAATGTGCAAGCAGAAGGGGATATGTTGATGATATGTATTAGTACTCTTTTCTTTCTGTTCTCAGAATGCTTTTAGTCAATAATTAAATGTGGAAACATAAATTTTTTCTTCATGATTGCAAAATTTGCATTACAGTGAGATTAAAATTGGATTGGGGGTTTACTAAACTGTTCATTAATTGATCTTTTCTCTTTTTCTACCTAGATTCTTGTTGCTCATAATTGAATTCGAGATCTTCATCTTAAAAATGGATTAATTGAATTTCAAGACTTTGGGGTGTAGTATTTTGCAAGGAGATTAGAACTTTTTTTTTAAGTTTAACCCCTAAAATAATTAATAGCATGGCTTCAAGGAATTTACCCAATCAACACGATCAAAAATAGAACTAAAAATACTTTTGTTGCAATGAATGTCAAAGTATTCGTTAGATGACGAAAGTTGCATCTTTTGGAACGAACTTACTTCCAATAAGATAAACACAGCTGTGTTCAAAACTTCAAAGATACCATTATCAGACAATTACAACTAAATTAATTAATCAAAAGAAAGATTATAAAATTGGAAAAAGTTTGACATCCAAATTATAGCAAAGAAAGAAAAGGCACTTTAATTAAATTAAACTTAAATTGTGTGATTTACTAGAGAATTAATCAATTCTTGTAGAAGGAAAAAGCAAAGTTTAGAAAGAGTCAAAACTAATACCTTGTCTTTTCTCAGGGGTTTCAAAAATCAAAATGGAAATGTAGATGTAGACCAGGCAAACTCCCCATGACTTAAATGAATTTTCCCTTCCCCCTTTATTCCAACCCCTTCACCTACGGCACCAAACCGAAGCTTCCAGTTTCCCCATTTCCTTCTGTTTTCATTAACCAGTTCTTCCCCAGATATAAACAACATACTCAAACAAAGGTTAAAAAAAAAAAAACAAGGAAGAAGCCATGGCTTGCTTTGTGCCTTTCAATAACAGAAATTTGGATGTAACCCTTTTTGTGTTTAAACCCACAGTTGTTTTTGTCGATGAACTTATCGAGTCTTTGAAACAGTTCTCTGTTTGCACTGAAACTCTTGGCTGTGTTCAAAGTTCTATATTCAAGAGCATCCATGGTAATCTGGTAAGTTTATAACTTAAAACCCATAATTAACTTATTTTCCTAGGCTGTCCTATTTTTTCTTTCTAATACCCAACTTTTTTTTTCAATTTTGTAATATATTTGAACTTGTTTTCTCGTCAGATCATATGGTATGGAGGATGGATGAAGAAATCAACTGAAAACAAAGAACTTTTGACTACAACCCTAGTAAGTTTTGGATTCTTCCTGTTCTTTTGTTTTAGCAAAATACCAATATATATATATATATATATCTCCCAGACTCTGTCTCTTTGTAATTATGGGAATCAGTTCTTTACCAGAAATGATTATCTGAATTCTGCCATAGTAATTATTACCATTTAGCAATGCAATGAGTATCTTGTTTGACCATACCAAACAATATTGAACAGAAAACTTTGATTTTACTAATCAGGATTTAGATTTTTATTAGACCCTCTTAAATTTTGTTCTGTTTTTTTCACAGCTATCAATGGTAACAAGTATGTCAAGCATGGCTGTCCTAGTTGAACATGGCTTTTTTGATGCATACGCTGGGGAATCAAAAGATGGCTCAAATGCTGCCAAATTTTCTTCAGGTGACATAGTTTCCATGAATGTGATTTCATCTTCTTCAAACAATGACCTAAACGATGTCTCCTATGCCAACTTAGCGTTATTCAAGTCACGTTTCTTGAAAATGGAAGGGGCAACAGCAGGAGTTTGTTTGAAATGCCAAAGCATGCCAAGGGTGGCTAGCCTTTATGTCTGGAAATCTCTTTTACATTGTTACTCTTGGATTCTTACTTCAGATTATAGGAAAACAATGATGCCTTACCTTGATCGATTTTCACTAAGTGTTAAGTATGACATCTTTTGGGTTGTCTATGTTAGCAGTGAAAATGTACAGAATTATCAGATTCCCTAGAAAATGGAAGAAAATCCAAGACTGAGGGATGGATCATTCAAGATTAGATAGGGTTTTTTTTTTCTTTCTTTTTGAGAATTTTTGCATAAAGTTTTGTTTTTGATGTAAATACTTTAGTTGCATAGTATATTTAAAAGGGTTTGAATACAGATAGTTACTGTCTAGAGCACATGTACATATATAAATTGAATTCTTGAGAAATGAAATTGAGATTTCATTCATGAAATAGTATACCATTGCAAGTTTTTATTATTATTGCTACTATTTGCCAAAGCTACCAAGAAAGAAACAGAAGAAAAAACAGAATCTGCAGCCTGGAATGAGTGTACAAAAGGAAGAAGGCTTTCTTTCTTTTCTTGAGGAAAAAGTAATGCAAAAAGGAGGGCAGATGGGTAAGAGTCAATTGATTGACTGTTAGATCACAATTCACAAGTTTCCTGCCTTTACCTCATCATGCCAATCAGTCAGAGAGGTTACCAAATACCAAAGACTTGGAATTAACAAACACTTTTTTAGTAAAAAAATATCTTAAGATTGAACTATAATAAATGAATACTCCATATATTAGTTGAATGGATTAGGGTTGAACAGCATAAGCAGAAATATGGGCTTATTAACTTTGTTGAACCCAGCTTCAGCCTGCCAAACCCAAAAAGGAATCTGGGCTCTTAGATTAGACTGTTTAATCCATGACCTTAGGGCCTTTCAAGCAAGTTTTGGTTGCAGGACCTTACGCTTGTTTCATTTTAGCAGAGCCTTATTCCTTGCCCATGGTTTATCTTTAACCAAACAATTGATAATAAAATGAGTTAGATAAGAATTTTGATTGTTGAGACATTGAAAGTGTTAATAATTTTCTGAAGGGACAATTCGGAAAGCAAATAATAGCAAGTATAGTCCCACACTCTGCAGCTTTCATGGGGGAATCACTTGATCGACCATGTCACCCTCTGCCATGAACCAATAATATCAGGTTATGTACAAAAAAAGAGTTTCTATTGCTTAATAGTAGGATTCTCTTTCCTTTTCTGGATACAATGACAATTCAAAGAACCCAAATTCTCACCTTACTTATAAATCAAGTTACTATGGTTTATCACTAATTAATTAACCATCTTCCATATCCATATTTTGACAGAAAATAAGTAATAATTGTCACTATAATCTTCAAACTGACAAAATTAAGAAGTGGCTATTAGTAGCAAATGATAGAAATTGGATGCCAAAAGCACCAATATTCCAAATCAATTATTTGAATGGTGAAAGTCTAAAGAATATGGATTATGGTCATTAATTCTTGAGTGGGACAAAAGTAAACCTAGAAACATTTGCTTTTAGCTAAAGTATCCGAGACTTTAACCTATAATTGAAGAATGAAGAACCCAAAGAAGGAATAGAATCTGTATTTTTCACTAAGTTAATATGTGCACGTTAAGTAATTAAGATGGTTTTGGCAGGCAAATTGATTAGTAACTTTCTACCTCTCAAGTGCTCAACCAACTTGATGATCATCAGAAAGTTTCTTTCAATCTTTGGTAACCATTTATATCCAAATATCCATTTATTTAGATTCAACTTGGTTTTTGGGATCAACAACAGAAAAGCTAAGTACTATCAATTAGTAACTTTTAAATCACTTTATCTTAAGCATGGCCAGGTTCCTTGAAGAATCAACATCAATTGCCAAGCTTTTGAAGGCAATCAAAAAAGACCCTTTGGTAGGTGGGATTTCTACTTATAAATTCTATCCTCAAATTAACAAGTACATGCCCTTTCAATAAATTGCATGACCCACCAAAATTGAGAATTTTGAATTGCTACCTTCAACCAAGTTCTAAAATCTTAAAAAGGTCCTATTCCATGATTGACCTTAAAGCTAAACAAACATAAATTAATGTCCCAACTTTTGAAGATAGAAGACATAAGGAGAAATAAAAAGAAAGAGAGATTTTTACAAACCTAAACTTTCAAAGATTGGAGGAAAAGTTGATAAACTTACGGACCCATGCCATATTTGAGAAAGATGGAATTAAAGATTATCTTTGCAACCAATTTCAGTCAAACAACAATTTTGTTTTCCTTTTGAACAAGTCCAAACTTGAGTATTCCCTCCATTGTCATGCCCCACACTCCATGGAATTTCCACAGCACAAATTAATAAATCAAGTTTTAAAAATTAAAGAGCTGTTGTTTTCTAAGAGGCAGAGGCATTATGCAAAGGGGGCTAAGTCTTAGACCATGTGATCTGGTATTGTCCAAAAACTTCATCAAGTAGTTGAGAAAGTTTGAAAAAAGTTTGGCTACTTTTTCATGATGAACTGGATGAAATAGGAGGGAATATATAAGACAAAGCTGTTTTTGATTGCCCCATGAAATCATGGATGATAATTTAATTTTGGATAGTCATAGTCCTGCCAAAATATTATAAATTCTAAAACACATTTAATAACAACTTTGACCAACATCTTTAATTTTCAGCCATTTTCAAATCTGTGAACCACATTTCCCTCCATTCAATTCATCTTTCTTTTTCCTGGAATAAAACCCAATTTCATTAATTCCTTACATGAAAAAAATGGGGTTTGTAAGAAGAAATATATAATATAGTACCACTACTTATAAGTAATACTAACATAAAGCAATTCCAGGTAATTTTGCAGGGACAAGCAAAACAACAAAAAAAATGGCAGAAAAGAAAAGAAAGATGAGGCAATATGAAGGTACTCCAAGGAGTTAAATTTTGACCTGCTCTGATCTGCTGTTGGTGATGGGAATAGAAGCCTGTCAATTTATTTTTATGAGGAAGATAGAGACAAATTATTTAAGATAGATATATAGTATATAATATTCATTAATGAATGGAGATTGATCAGGTACAAAAGCCAGGCAAATTTTGTACTTTTAATAAGGATCAAACATGAAGAGCTTTGGACCATACATGATCATATCTGTCATGTGCTTGCTAGGTATCAGCTGAGTTATTGAGACAACTCACTAAGAAAAATACAAAAAGAGAAAATGAATTTTCATAAGGTTTATGACTTATGAAGGCAGTGAAACCAGAGACAAAATTGTAAAGAACATATACATTAATTATAATTCAGACATGAAACAGCACTGTAATGTGAAAAAGCATATGTACATTAATCATATAATTCAGAGATGAAACAGCATTCTATCTAATGTACCAAAAAAAAGTGACAGCAATATTGTATCTTACATTCCTTTCAATTTAATATAAATATACGTATATAAGATTTTATTTTTCTTCTTCTTTTTTTCCCAAGATTTATTATTGTAATATAGTAAACTAAGTTTAGTTTTGATGCAAAAAAAACTAAGTTTAGTTTAGGTGACATTCGAATTCACATATTAAGAAATATATCGACTTTACCAAAAAGAAGATGTTAGACTCGAGATTTAATATAATTACCAAATATCATGATTTATTAATAAAAGAAATCTCGCTATTTTGATCTCGATAAAAACTTTTTTTTTTGGCCAAAATCTCGATAGAAACTCACCCCCATATGAAATTTAGTGGAAGTTAAAATCGAAAAAGACTTGTAATAAAACAAACTTAAAAACCGAGAGAGACGCTGCCGATCTAAGATTTTTTGTATGGTCATTCTCACTATAGTATCATGTCACAACGTCAACGTGCCGTATTCAATGGCTTCTCCTTATATTTGAGAAAGAAGGTTGGCACACTCCAAATTCCAATGGGTTATGTTACTCCTCCAATTTGCATCTTCATGTTTTGTTTTGTTTTGTTTTTTTGTTTTTTTGTTTTTTTAAAAGTTTATGTGAGGAGAGGCTACATCTTCACGTTATAAGTAATTGAAAGCGTTAGTATTAATCATGTACTTGTTATAGTTTTATTTGTTTCATATGAGCTCCATAAAATCTCGTGCATATATATCTTATATTATCTTACTATCTTATCTTATCTTATCTTATCTTATCTTATCTTACTACTATATAAAAAATCACGAATTCATAAATTCTAATTGGGAAATTTCATAAATACCCTTAGTATTATAGTATACTAATTTTTTAATAAGTATTCTTTTTAGTCATTTAACTTTTTATTTATTTTTTAGATGATTCAACTTTTTTATTAATCATGGAAAGGTATTGTAAATCTAATATTTAAATTTATTAAATTATGAAAAGATATTAATAATCTACTATAAATGTAATTAATAATTTACTTCTAATAATTATTTTTCAATTATAATTTATTATCATGAAACTTTTTATTTTAATTATGTAAAGATATTGTAAATACAAAGCATAATTAAAATAATTTACTCCCCATAATTATTTGAAATACTTTTTATTTATAATTTATATTTATTTAATTTAAATACATTATGGACATTAAGGAAAAAATTAGTTTAATACTTTACATGTTTAAAAAAGATGGTCTTATGCCGAGGTTGTCAAGATTAAAGTTTCCTATGCCAAAGAAAAAAATTGTTGGTTTATATATTTTTTTTAGTATTATGGCAAAAAATTGAGAAAAAAATTTTCGGGTCAGTTTTTAGCCCCGGCTAAGTTTTGCATGATTTTTGGTGTAAATACTCCTTGAAATATCTATATTCATCGAACAAAATCCCAGCCACAATTTAAGTACTTATTTTTACGAGCATCTGAATCTTGTTTCGATTTAATTAGAAATTAATTCGGAAAAAAGGAAAAACGATATTAGAAGCGTGAAAAACCCTTCAATCTTATTGGCGTTGAATTATATATTTTTTATGAGTATTGTGGCAAAAAATTGAGAAAAAAATTTTTCGGGTCAGTTTTTTTAGCCGAAATCGTGTACGTTAGTTTTGGGCTAAAAACATGTTATGGGGTCCCGGCTCAGTTTTGCATGATTTTTGGCAGAAAGACTTCCTGAAATATCTATATTCATCTAACCAAGTCTCAGCCATATTGGATATAAGGATTTGTTTTTACGAGCATCTGAATCTTG